>NEWO01002554.1:19737-31123 GCA_003013225.1 Phalaenopsis aphrodite
AGTCTTTAAAGATGAAGCATTTTTCTATAGTGTGCCCAAGCAACCGGTGGTATGGGCAATAATTTGGTTCATTCTTCTTATCCACCTCTTCGGGCTTCTTTGGATCCGGTAGTTTGAATTCTGGTTTCTTCATCAAACTCCTGAATATTTTAGGTATAGCTTCATCCTTGAAGGAATATACAACTTTCTGTCGCTCTAACAGGGATATTCTTTTACCCCCTGTTTGAGGTGCTCCTTCTTGAGGCGGCCGCTGGTTGGATTGATTATTCTGTTTCTAAGAGGATTGTCGATGTTCTTCTGCATATATCTTTATCGGCTGCTTTCCTTTGTCGACGGTCGCCACTACTCCTGATTTCTTTTCAAACACTTTAACCACCTTAGCCTTTTCATGTGGCTCCATGTGCTTAATCTCCTCTTGAAGACTATTGCCTTTACTGAGTAACTTCTTGAAGGATTTGATGGTGAGTCCCTTAAGCATGAAAGCTACTAGCCCATGAATGTTCTTGAGTAGAATTTCAATCACATGATGTTCTATAGCTGAGGTTCACATTTCATGTTAAGGTTTCTCCACCTCAAAATATAATCTACCAAAGTTTTGCTAAACTTTTGCTTTTCCATCATGAGCTCTCCAATAGACACATGGTGTTGTGCCTCGGCAAATATTTTCACAAACAGTTGTTCCAACTCAGAAAATGTTTTGACTGCCCCGTTAGGCAAGTCAGCGTACAGTTGAAAGCAATTCCTGACAAGCTACTGACGAACTGCTGGCAGAGTAGAGCCTCACTTTTTCTTGTGTTGCTACAATTGGCTCGGAAATGTGCTATATGCTATCTGGGATTTTCAGTCCTGTCAAATATCTTGAAGTTTGGGACCACAAAACCCTTGGAGAAAGGCACGACATCAAACTCTTCTGGGTAAGGTCTACCCTTCAAAATTGATGCACTGCCCTTGGATTGGGCTAAGGCGTCCCGCACTTGTTCAACCATCTGCTTGAACTCCTTTTCTAGCATGACACTTGATGGAGAATCTTTCTTTGGTTGCTCGTCTCTGTTTGCTGAAGCAACCTCTCTTCTTTCATCTGTAATGTGTATGATTTCTGGTTGATTAATCTCTGGAGAAGCCAATTGAAGTGCTCGTGATTGCCCCTGAATGGTGGCCATAATAGTCATAGCTGCGGTCATTTCTTCTATTCTTTTCTCCGGTAGACTAACCTGCTCATCCCTCAGGAGGATAACTATACGTAGTTCATCTATTGCGTTCTCTTTAGTGTGAGGTTGAGCCTCGCGCATAGATGTGGTGGCTCTAGTTTCGATCACATGGACATCCATGAAATCCTCCTCCAGGTAATCTTTGTAATTAAAATCTTCATTGTCACTATTGACGGAAACTCCATGTTCTCTAGCTAACTCAGAAATTTTGATCCAGAGTTTCTCAACTTTCTCTTCAATTATCGATTCCTTGATTGCTTTAAGATCTAGAGGACCCTGATGGAAATCCTCTACTTGTTCCTCCATCTCGTTGGCTGTTGTCACGACGATGTCAGATATCTCAGATCCTGGTTTCATTTCCTGACTCACAGGCCCACTAGACTGTAGCGGTGCGGTAACCTTGGGCATCTATACCTTTTTTTAATTGACGATGATGTCTTAGGACGGAGCGTCTTAGTAGAAACATCAGTATGTCGGGAAAAAGTATGCTCCCTGTGGTGTAGACCGGCTACAGTGCCAGATAAGCGTCTCATCTTTGCCTTTGGGATTATAGAAGTATCTTCAAAACGAGTAACGGGTAAGATCTTCAAACCCAGTCTTGACTTAACCATTCGATAACTCGTGACCTTGGTGGCAGTATAATCAGTAGTAATTACTGCAGTATCAATCTTGTTCCCTAAAAGGAACTAAACGGGGATACAAGTAGGTGGCCCTCCGGTTGTCTTGTGGGACTGTCTGACGGACTTGACACCCTTTAAAATTTCCTTTTTCATGCGAGGAGAAATTGCATCTCCCACTCGTTTAAGTAACATGTTAACCGAACATCCTTCTTTAGCAGCAAGCCTTCTGAAAACTGCACTAACTCGAGTGATAGGAGTGAACTTCTTCCTCTCATCACTATGTCAATGAAGTGACGGTAATGCGGTAGCGATCCTTCGGATACTCTCATATCCCTCGGTATCTGTCAGAGGATGGTATCTACTTCATCGCAAAAGTGGATAATTTTTTTATAATACTTCTTCAACTTGATGAGGCTACTCATCAATGGGTGTCTTCTGAGGAGCCTGGGCTTTGATGGCCCTCCAAGCTTTTCTGTTACGGTTCCTCCTTTGAGTTCGAGTCAGCGGTACAGTCCTCAAACTTGATTCGATTTCAAATACAGGTGGTGGGTTAGTTAATCCCTTAGTCAGATCCTCAATAATCATTACTTCTTTTCCCTTACCAGCAGAGGGGATAGTAGGTTTGACGGGTGTCGTGACGGCGGTAGCTTTGGCCTTTTTGCTGGCAGGGAAGTCCTTAAGGCAGCTCAGGTTGAATTTTGTAGATGGCTCCTGCATTTCTGGAGCAGCGATCTTCATTACCAAGAACGGGACTTTCCCTAAAAAGAACTCGAGATCTTCAAATCCAGCTCCAAATTTGATGGTGGGAGTGACATTACGGGCGCTATGGTCCGTTGGCACGTTGCAGGAAAAGGTCAGCGTTGGGTAGGCCATTGCAACAGGCTTTAAAACAAAAAGTTTCAGGGTTAGCTATATGTCCAAAAACCTCGTAATTTCTAGTGCAAACACTGAATGTAGTGCTTGATCTGTAAACCGAGGGGTCTTAATTTATGGGTATTTAAAATCTTGTTTAAGAAAAATTAAGAGGTGTAAAAAAATTTAATTAATGTAAGAAAATTTCAAAGTGCGCGCAGCACAACACGATTTGGTTTAATTTGCGGAATAGCAAATCAAATTTGGAAGGAAGATGTGAAGTATTTTAGAACCCAGTGCGGGACCTATTTAGTGGCAGAAAATGCCCAGGTGGAACTAGTCCACCGACACACCTATTGGGGGTGCAACCCCACAGGAAAATTCAAAGAGTCCTCAATGGCCTTTTGAACCCATCTATTCAAAGATGGTTGAACAGTTAGTCTTGAAGTTCAAGGAGTTGGTTGTGCCTTCCCAAGACAGAAATGGGTAAAGTATGCCAACAGAAGAAGGATAATTTGGTCCAAGAGGGACATACACACATTATCGATGTGTGAAAATAATATCTCTTGATTTGTATGAGAGAAAAACATTTCCCCAGAGGAGTCGCCAGAAGCTGTCGGCGTTATTTTTTGTTGGAGGAGTTGCCCGTAAGAAGCTGTCAGTTACCGGAGTCAAAATCACGTCGCCAACTTTGGAAAGACGTTTAATTTACATATATATTTAATTTTAGAAAAATATGAAATCAAACTGACCCCATATTTTTTATAGTTTAAATGAAGGAGCGTTGTACCTCAAATCTTGTATCTATCCCGAAGGATAAACACAAGACTTGAGGATGAGACTCTATCAAATAAACTAAGGAATATATGACATTTATTTGTTCTACGAAACCTTTATATTTGCCGACATGTTCCCCTATTTAATATAAAGAATTAAATAGGGTTTATATGAAGCTCGATTCGGACATGCTTCCTATAAGAGCAAGCCCCTATATTTAATTATATCTTAAATGACCAAAGTCACCTAAAAAGTCTCTCGATAAAAATCAGGAAGCATTATCTTCAAGGATTTCAAAAGAATAGGACTTTTCAATGAGATCGGACGTAGAGGTGTGAAAGGGGATTGGTTCAAATTTGGAACATTTTATTATAGAATCCAAAAGAGGAAGAACTAGGGGATTTCATGGATCCAGAGGCGAACCTCAGTGACTTACCAAGCTATTCTAATGTTTGGCTTCAGTTTTGAGGAGAGATATTTAAGTGTTTAATTCTGCTAATTTTATTATTTAGGGCTTACATTTGTGTGAAACAGTCACACAAATAGCCTGGAAGATGTGAGGATTTAGGTCGTGACAAACGACAACCTCGAAATCCTAAGATGAGTTAGGGCTTATATTGTATAGCAAGGCTGTACAAAAGCCTAAAGATAAGGTGAGGATTTACGTTGCATAAGCAAGCAACCTCGAAGTCCTATGACTTTGTTGTTTAAGTCTAAGGAAGGAAGATTAATTTACCTCGGGAAGACAGGTTTTACTGTTGAAGATGGTCGTGTTTCTCACCACGCTAGCTCCAAGCCCGTGTCGCGACGAGTTTGAGTTTTCTAGTGTGTCAAGTTATAATATCAAATTAGGTGGCCCTATGGTTGAAGTTCTTTAAATTTTATAGTGGTATATTAAAGTTGATAAAAACGACACCAGTTAGGATCCTACGGTTCCGTCGTTCCAGCACCACAATTTTCTATTGGATTCACTTAGTCCAAATGAACTTACTAAACTCAACTTAATGAGTTCCATAATTTCATTTAGATCGTGGGAAGCCTCGTTAGCAACCGTAGGTTACCTCTTCCGAGGGATTCCCGATCAGCCGATAGAGACATCTTAATTTAGTTGTAATTGTAGTCTTGTGTGAAGTTTGTGATTATATTTTGAGTTATTTTGTATTTTGAATGTCGTGGCGGTGAATTTTATCTTGGTTGATTTTATTTTTGTTTTNGGTTTTGGTTTTGGTTTTGGTTTTGGTTTTGGTTTTGTGGCTATCCTGATAGTTTCAGTTTTCCATGCAAATTTGTATAAGCACAAAAGCATAGCATAAAAGTACAAGAAAGACAACGCTGAAAACTGTAAAAGCGTACCTGGTGAGTCTTCTCGTTCCACCACTTGAAAGACAACGAAGAAGGTTTTGGTAGTTTTCCTAACCCTATATCATATCTTGGTTGATCCTTAGGAATTTAATTAAGGATGATTTTGTCAAGCAAAACATATTAAGTTCAGTAGATCTGCAAGATATCCAAGAGATCTAGAGAAAGAAGTAGGTCCGTGCTACTCTCTCGCTGCCTGGTAGAAAATCCTGAGTTCTTTTAAACTTATTATGTTGCTTAATAATTCATCCTATAAAACACCCTAATGCTCGATGAGCATTGATGTCTCAATTATCCCTACGAGTAAGGTAATTATCACTTGTGATTCAATTTAAGAATTATGTGGGTGAAGACCCTTAAAAAGGCAAGTTTAAGAGACTTAGCCAAATTTTGACTTTGGCTTATAGTGTTTAAAAGATGTTTACCTTTCTAATCCTTATTTAAATGAAACTTGATTTAGCCCAAGTCAATATTAAGCCCTTAAGACATAGGTGAGTGTCTTAATTAGCTTTGAAAATTTTAAGCTTTAGGTGGTCATGATTCATTATTTGAATTTTATTTTGAAAATCAAAATAGTGGTATTAAATTGATTAATTATTGACTTCAAAAGTCATACCCTAAGTCCTTGGTTCATTTTTTTTAATAAACTTCCAAATCTTAATAATTTAGAAATTTAATAATTTATCTTTTTTTAATTAAGAAAATGAGGTTGGTTTCTACCAATTAACCCCTTGTGTTTCAAACATCAAATAAATTGATTAAGATAAGAGGTTACCCATTTCCCTCCTTAAATTAAGCCTAAATGTTATTTAAGGCTAATTTTTCAAAATTACATATTTGACCCTAAGGCTCTAACACTTTATAATTTGTCAAATTCAATTCAAATGACTTTGAAATTTTTATCGTACCTCATTCATGGGTCAATTAAGACATCAGAGAAAATGTGATTTTTCAAAATTTAATTTAATTTATATAATTATTTGCATGCAAAAATAGGATTTTTCAAAGAAGATTCCTAATTTGACCAAGGTAAATTATAATCTCTTGAAATTTTTACTGAAGGTAAATTTAGACCAGAGAATCCTTTGGACCAAATTTCATGATTTTAAAATTTTATTTGAGTTTTAAGAATTATTTTAAGCTCTGTGGTATCTATTAAATATAAAATATTTCAAATAGAAAAAATTAAGTTTAGTATTTTTGAAAAGTCTCCCTGAAGTTAGAGAGCTCAGAAAAGAAGATTTTTTATTTTTCTGGATTTTATTTATTTATTGGAATTATTTTAATTAAAACTTATTTTTAGCCTTTAAAAATCATTTTTAAGTTTTAAAATTCAATATCTTTATTTAGAAAACCAAGAAAAATATTTTATATGTTCCTAAGTGATTAAGAAGCAATATAGAACATTTTCATGTGTTTTATTATTTTTGTGATTTTTAGGGATTTTTATTTATTTAAATATTAAAAATAAGCTAAAAATATTTTTTTTATTTTAATTATTATTTTATTCTTAGAAAATACCCCTGATCCCAGAGAACTCAAAAAATAAGTTTTTATAAATTTTTTAGTTATATTTTGATTTTTAAAAATCATTTAAATGCCAAAAATGATGTTTATCATTTAAAAATCAACTTAAGTTATCAAATGACTCAAAATATTATGAAATTTTTATGATGAGTTCTCTGGTTCAGGAGCCACTGTGAAAATTTAAAATCAAGTCATTTAAATGTTTATATTTTCCAAAATTAATTATCTTAATGATTTAGTGTTCATAAAAATTAAGTACTTTTTAAATGACTTGACTTATGAAATTATTTCTAAAAGCTTCTCTGGTCATTGTGGATCTTCCAAAATTTCTTGGAATTTTCTAAACAACATGCTAGTTTCCATGGTTATTTTAAAGAAATAATGTGTAAAAACTTGAAAAATATGGATCTCTGTATAAGGACTTCCTCTGACAATGGAAAAATCAGACGATATTTTCCTTGACAAAGGCTACAACATGCCAAAATTTCAAGCCAAGGTGATGTGTCAATATGCATGGAGAATCAAATGATTCCAAACAGTGTTTAATTAATTAAAAATAAAATATGCATTAAATAAACTTGAAATTTACTCCACATTATTTTTCTCTGTTCATTGAGCAAGAGAGTATTTTTATTTTATTTTTGTGATTTTTCTACACAAAGTTGTGAATTTTCTAAGTTAGGGGTATTTAAACAAATAAGAAAAAGATCTATTTATCTATTTAAACCGTGCGTGCCACCTCAACCTATGACGACTCCGAAGCTCCACGCGGCGCGCTTCCATTTGACGAACACATCCATACGCTGACTCGGCTCACTGTTTATGTCCCAAAGAGTCATGCGGCTTGATGTCCTCCGTCCATTTGATACACGCTTGATCAAATGGCTCCCCGTCATCATCCCTGATAGAATGATCTCGTGACTGTCCGCATTAAAATGCTAAGATCTCAGCCTAGACTCAACCAAATCACCTTAGGTTTGATTCTATGGACTCGTCTAAGTGAGACGAACACATCCATACGGTAATCATGCAATTAAATTAAGCCTAATTAAATGGAGAATCAAAAAAGGCTTGGGATGAGGTGAGGTATTATACCTTTGCTCTGAGAAGTGAAGCTTTGATTAGAGGGTCTTGGCACATTCATTGGGGTCTAAGGAGACTAGAGATTGAGTCTCTGGTCTCGGTGTAAGGCCTAGGTGTGAATTCGATCATGACCGGATTTGGGTGTTGGTCTAGAGCTATGGTAGAGGCTCTGTGGAAGGGGGACTTGATGGGGCTTTAGCTTCTTTCACTGTTGTGAAGGTGTGGGTAGAGTTACTTTAGGTTTGGTGGACTATGGAGGTGTATTGGATTCTATCCTTGTTTCTGACAAGGTTCCAAGCTCAAAATTAAGCTCCGACAATGAGAATTGGTGGGGTAAAATGGTTGGAATGCACTGAGGGGATCTTAGGGAAGCTCTGTGTGAAGTTTGGAGAGGCCTCTTTAAGGAAATTTCAGCACACCTTCTATGGCCGTGGATGTGAGTTTTTATAAAAATGGCCATGGGGTGGCTCTCGGGGCATAAGTTTGGGTGCATTGTGGTGCTTAGGTGGAGGGCAGAGGAGCTCCATCAATTGGTTTGGCTGAGCTGGCCTCTAGGTTTGATTTGGGCGAGGTGCCATGGGGGTGGTTCTCAATTTTGAGCTTTTTCGACCACTAGGCTGGCCGGCCGGCCAGGGGGAGGTAGCTAGGAGCTCAGGGAACCTAGGGGAATATGTCACATCAATTTAGTGCAATAATATCTAATTTTGGTAAGGATAACTTAAGCACATGCATTTTTTGGAAATAATATCCCTTTATTTGGGTGCCCTTTGGTCCATGTCTTGATTTAGGTGATTTCATGGTGTTTGTACTGGTCACTAAGTCCAATTAATGGCTATGATGGAGTTAATTTAGTGACTTTAGGGTGGTTAGGTCACATTTAATGCATGCAGTGAGTGCAAATGACCAAAACTTGGGTTTGGGCTAAGTTAGCCATGTCAATTGACTCAATTGATTGACAAAATTGTGTATATAATTGTTATGAAGATTTTTGTTAAAGGTTTGAAGTGATTTTGAGCTCAATTAAATTTGAGGGAATTTTGAATTCGAGTCAATTTGATCATGTTGGGCTAGGCTTGGATCTAGCTTGGGTTAGCCTTAGGCTAAGTGTAAATTAATTATTTTAAATGGTCAATAAGGACCACATGAAGATTTTTCAACATGATTTGGATGCCAATTTAGAGGTTAAGGATATCAATTTGGCAAAATTTGGGGACTTAGCCAATTTAGGGCTAAATTTGGGAATTTTAGATTTAGGCCAAAGTCAAATGAATTTGAGGCTTCACCAAGGCCAATTTATGATTGATTTTGATGTGTAGGAATGTTATAAAGATTTTTCAACATTAATTTGGGCCAGTTGACAAGGCTATGGGTTCAATTTGGTGAGATTATGTCATATGGTCAAAATTGGGGTTTTGACCTAAATCAAAATTGGGTTCAAATCATGTACCAATTAAGCTTGGATTTTGTCTATATTGGGTCTATCAAAAGTGAATTTGAGTTTATGATTGTAATTGTGGTCAATTGATATCAAATTGATGGACATCTGGGTTGAATTTGGGGAAATTTGGGCCCGTAAAGGCAAATTTGGGGGTTTTAGTAAAAGATGGTCAAATTGGCCAAACTGGGTCATTGGTAGTTGAGAAAAATGAAATTGGGAATATTTAGGATTTATTGAGATTTTTTGGGAATTTTTGGAATTTTGGGCTATGGAGTGGTGTTTTGGTAATTTGGGGGTGTTTAGGGGCAAAAGGCCAAGATGGGTATTTTGGTAGAGTTGAGGTACGAACCATCACCAATAAGCTCCATTTTGGGTCTTTTATATAGTGGTCTTAGCCAAACCATAGCCCTAGAGCTGGTCAGTTTAGGGGACCATCTACATGAGTATCCCAAAAAGATCAAGAGACCTAGGCTAGAAATTTGAGTTTAGGGTTGTGAGTGAATGTGAGTGTAGATGAGAGTAGTGAGTGCATTAGCTCCAGACCAACACCCAGGGTTAACCCTAAGGTCCAGCAGTCCTAAGGGTGACTCATCTTGAGTTTCCCTTATAGTGACCCCATCTACTAAGTGCTTAGAGGTTAGGACCAATATGTGGAACTTAAAGTTGAGTAGAGAAGAGAGTAGAATTTCTAATGGTGAGGGCTCCTTGTCTAGTTTTCTAAGAATAGTCAATAAGAAAGTCCTGTGGCTAGACCTTAGGCTACTAAAGAGGAAAAATTATACCTCAACCAAAAGTGAAGTCAACAGGTGTTTGATGCAACCCTTGATAAAAATATGGGAAATAGCCCATGAACATAAAAATTCATTCAATTGGCTTATGAGGAGACAACTTCTAGAAGATTCATTTAATAGAGACACTTTTTTAAAGAGATACCAAGACACCCCTTGGATTTTTATAAGAAAAGACTTAGATTTTCCAGGTGATGAAGCCAGTAACTACCCACAAAAAGTTCACATATACGCCACCACCGACCACCTTATTTTATTTTGACTGTTAGTTTGTATTGTGAGTGAAGGAAGAGAATTTAAAGGAACTTCAAGACATTGGTGGAGATAATTTAAGATAAGTGTTTATCTTCATGACTACACTTCAATACATTATGTGCATGATTCCTACGAATTATACTTAGTTTTTAATTTAGATTTCATACTTATGTGGTTGTATTTTCTCCATGAGTTCTGAGTAGTTTTCTTTATATTTTTCCTTAAAATGATAAGTGATTAAATGTTTAAAGGAAGTTGTGTGAAGTATTAGTCTTCAATTTTGTAAGAATTTGTGATGATTCAAGACCTTGCACTTCATTTACTTCTTCATTTGATCAATTAAGATGTTAAAACCTGTTGTGAGAACATGTAAGATCTGAGATGGTGTTGTCTTAGTCAACAAATTGTTAGAATCACATAATTTCATGAGCGAGAATGTAATTCGTAGGGTTGAGTGCAAATAAATAGGAAAATATATTTTAAAGTGTGTAGAATTAGAGGTCTTTAGAGTGAAAAACTAAAGCCCCCAATTTGAATTATAGTTTTAGGTTTTGATACAAGATGTTAGCCCTTAGTTGGAGGGAGAATAGCGAACTCTAGAGTGAGAGCTAGTGTATTTCTTTCCTAAATGGTCTTCAAGACTATTCAAACTATAGATTAACCAATATTTTTTATAGCATCTATAGTAAGGACAAAGAATATTATTGCTCTTATTTGGCACAACACATTTAATATTCTTCCACAACTTAATTTCTATATTTATCACTGATTCATGATATGGAAAAAGATATTTTGCTTATATTGCCTTCATCTTGCAATTATTTTAGTTAAGTTAATTAGTTGTTTACTTTATTTTCAATTAAACAAAAATTACAAAAAGAATCAGACTTTTATTCCTAATTTAGCATCTTAAGTTTGAGTAAGTATATAAATTGCTAAGTATTTTGTCATCTAAAGCTTATCCTTCCCGTGGGTTCGATATTCGGGACTTAATTAGAAAATTTCTATATTAATTGATAATGATACGTATACTTGTGTAGTATCTCATATTGAAATATTATAACTGCATTCTTATTTCCTTCATAGTGAAAAATTTACCAAGTCTTTGCTTTGGATCAAGTTTTTAGCAGCCGTTGCAAATTAAGAACATCTATTAAGAAAATTAATCGCATACTTCGCATTTTACTTCTATAATTATAGAAATTTGGGATCAGCAATCATTGGGCAGGTTTCAAGAAAAGGTGAGAGTTGGGAGCTCCATTGTAGTAGCTTCAAAGAAAAAATTTAAGGGTTGGTATTGGCCATCACTTTTTTATTTTAGTACGAACTCTAAAAATTAACAAAGGTCGTTCTGTGGACTGGGCACGCCTTTTTTATTTTAATTTTCAAATTTATTGTATATTTGAGATTATATCATTAAAGAGTTTTGATTAAAAAATTAAAAAAATGGCGAAGAAATGTAACAACTGGGCTTGATCC
>NEWO01002556.1:0-10647 GCA_003013225.1 Phalaenopsis aphrodite
TGCCTGTAATCGTCACCTCGTATAATGCATGTTATTGCTAAAACCGACAACACTTACATTTAAAATTAGGGCTTATTTATCAAATTTTGAACAAATAGGCTGAATGTGTTTCCTTTGCTTTCATTCCAATAAATAATCGTATGTAAAATCTATTTTAGGTACATAATATTCTGTATAAACTATTCTAGGTAACTCAATTAATACATATGCATAATCTAAATATTCAGCTAAAAGGAAAGATTTCATGCCAATATAATATTTTCTTATTTGCAGTATTGCGATGAAGGAAACTCTTTATTTACTCATGAATTATATCCCCCTTCAAATTGATGTTGTCTAATCAAGAAACATCAATTTGTCAACAAGAAACTGATGACGCTGTCGAGAAAGAGCCTTAGTAAATATATCAGTCGTTTGAAGATCAGAGGTGACATGAGGAAGAGATATAACACCATCCTCACAAGCTTCTCGAATGAAATGGTTGTCTGCATCAATGTGTCTTGTGCGCCCATGAAAGACGGGATTAGCAGCAATCTGGATAGTGCTCATATTATCTGCATGTAGAGAAGTATACTCAAGCCAGGGAAAACCAAGCTCATCCAGCACACCCCGAAGCTAAATGATCTCATAACAAGCAGAGGACATAGCGCGATATTCTAATTCAGTAGATGACTTAGACACTCAATCTTGTTTCTTGCTCTTCCAAGAGATTAAGAGTTGATGAGAAACATGCACCATCCAGTAATAGATCGACGCGTATCAGAACAACTAGCCCATCGACATCGCTATAGGTTTATAAGTTGATAAGAGACTTCGCCGAAAGAACAAACCACGATGAGGAGTACCTTTCAAATACCGAACAATGTCGAACTGTAACTAAATGAAGATGTGTAGGGGCTTGCATAAATTGACTAATTGGTTGTACAACAAATGAAATATCAATACGTGTAATAGTCAAATAATTGAGACTCCCAACAAGTTGTCGATATAAAGATGGTTCATATATGAATTCACCACCATTTTGTTGATATTTGACATTTACTTCCAAAGGAGTGTCAACAGAGCGACCATCTTGAAGACCAGCCAAAGAAATAAGTCCCTTCGTATAGTTGCGCTGATGAAGGAAAATACCAGTGGGAGCAGAGTGAAACGCAAGTCCTAAGAAATAAGTCAATGATCCCAAATCTTTCATATGAAAAGAACAAGAAGCTTCTGTAGGTGAGACATCAATTGATTGTCAGATCCAGTGATGATAATATCATCACATAGACTAATAACAAAACAATTCCATTGTCAGTTTTGCAAAAAAAACGAAGAATCATATTGACTTTGAATAAAAGAGAAGCTAAGAAGGGTATTGCGAAACTTTTCAAACCAGGCTGCACTAGAAAACAAGTCTGGAGGAGGATTCATATAGACATCTTCTTTGAGATCCCCATGTAAGAATGCATTCTTAACATCCATCTACTTTAAGAACCAGCTTTTAGATGCAGTAATAGATAATACCAGTCGTACAGTTGTCATCCTAGCTACAGGTGCAAATGTTTCTTAATAATTAATCGTGTATTCTTGTCGATTGCCAATAGATACCAATCTTACCTTATATCTGTCAAGAGAGTCATCAGATCAGAGTTTAAGATAGTAAATCCATTTACAACCAATGGGTTTAATATGTAAGACATGAAATAACATCCCAAGTGTGATTGTCTTGAAGTGCATGAAGTTCATCTTGCATGGCTTTGACCCAGCAAGCCTGTTTAACAGCCTAAAAGTAAGAGGTAGGAACCGTAGTATTAGTTAGAATTGCAGAATACCCATATCTATTTGGAGGATGGATACGCCGAGTTGATCGTCGAAGACTTATTGGAGCAATTTCTGGATCAGGGTCGTGAGAATTGGAGGTGAAGGGGGTTGACGTCGTGTGTAGACAATGTCTTGCATGAACCATTTATCTGCAGAGTAATTATCAAATTGTGGAAGTATAAATGTATCTGGTGTCGATGCATGATGCAAAAAGTAATATTCATACTCAAAGAAAATCACATTCCGGGAAATATATCTGCGACTTTTAATCGAATCATAACACATAAAACCTTTATGATTAAAAATATACCCTATAAAGGCACATTGTACTGACTAAGCTGCCAACTTATGACGTTCATGAGCAGGTAGATGAACAAAGCAAACACATCTGAAAGTATGTAACATATGATAATTAGGATGTTTACCAAAAAATCGGTAGTAGGGAGAATCATATTTCAATTGTTGAGATGGTAAACAATTAATGAGATAAACTACAGTAGATAAAGCTTCAGTCCAAAATTTAGCTAGAACAAAGGATTCTATCAGTAATGTGCGCACAGTATCTAATAGATGTCAATTTTTTCGTTCAACAACTCCATTTTGTTGTGGTGTATAGGAACATGAACGTTGTGAAATAATACCTTTGTTATGGAGAAATGCTTGAAACTCATTAGACATGTACTCACCGCCATTATCAGATCGTAAGGTTTTTATGTTAGCAGAGAACTGAGTTTCAACATATGCTAAACAAGCTTAAAATACAGTAAAAACTTCTACTTTAGAGAACAAAAACTAGATCCAAGTAAATCGACTGTAATCATCAATAAATGTTACAAAATACATATATTGAGCATGTAAAATAACTGATGTAATTCCCCAAACATCACTATGAATAATGTCAAAATATTTACTGGCACGACTACATGAATTTGGAAAAGTTAATGTCTTACTTTTTCCAAGCTTACAAACAGAACAGTCAGCTACTAAACTTTTATCTACAAAATGAAAAGCACCACTTTTAATTAAATGTTTCAACACCATATCATTTGGATGACTCAGTCTTTTATGTCAGATGCATACCTTATTCTCAACAACTGAAGAAGCAAATGATATATTCTGAGGAACTGTGAATTGTAATGGAAATAGTCTGCCCACTTTAAGCTCCTTCGCTATCACCTTCCCCGACACCTGATCCTGCACAGTACAACCATCACAAGAAAATGTACGTCGTAGTTATTATCCACAATCTGACCAAGAGAGAGTAAATTAGTTGATAATTTAGGAGAAACCAAGATATGTCTGAAAGAGAAGTTAATATCACTAACTGTTGTAATTGGAATATTATTTTTATCGGCAACCTGAATATGTTGAGTACTGGTGTACGGTCGTTGGTTAGGCAATAAATTAGCAACCCATATGAGCCTCAATAGATCCCAAAATCTAAGAAACAATTCGAGCATCATTTGCTTCCCATTGACCAAGATCTTTTGTCTCAGTAGGAGTTGGAGAAGTCTCATCAATATGACTGCAATGCTCCTTGCCTTTTAAGAACATTCTAAGTTGAAATTCTCATGCGGCATAATTCTTTCTCGTAAATCTGATAGCTAGAATTTCAGAAGACATTCTAAATAGAATTTTTGTGAATTGAAATCAACCACAAAGAAATCACATAGAGTCAAGATACTGCTTTTCGGGATCGAGCCGATCTCGGAATCGGCGGATGACGGGTCGGGATCGCGGGATTGCGGAATCGACGGGGACGAGATCAAGACGATCTCGGAATCGGCGGATGAGCAGACGGATCGCGACAAATACGATCGCGGCAAAGCGGATCACGGTTCGGAAGCAGATTTCCTTGAACTTGGACGAAGGTGAAAGAAAATGCCGCATAACTTAAACAAAGACAAGAACGAGCGCTCCAGGCGAGGAAGCGGACGAAGATACCAGCGAAGATTCCCTTCTTTATTTCTGGCGAAGATAACAAAAGTCAAGAATAATAACAAGGATTCAGACCGATTCAAACTCTGATACGATATCAAATTTTGAACAAATAGGCTCAATGTCTTTTCTTTTGCTTTCATTCCAATAAATAATCGTCTGTACAATCTATTTTAGGTACATAATATTATGTATAAACTATTCTAGGTAACTTAATTAATACATATGCCTAATCTAAATATTCAACTAAAAGTAAATATTTCATGTCAATATAATATTTCCTTCTTTGCAGTATTGTGAATAATGAAACTTTTTATTTTATCATGATTGATATTATTAGTCATCCTTGCCATTAAAACTAATGCTTGCATTGCCTCAACACTCACCATTGTTCACGGTCGCCTGCAAGGTGCCCAATTTCTCCTTCAATGTTCACACCCATTATCACCACCAGAGTTAATGCCCGCATTGCCACCAAGGCCAATCACCATCATCTTTACAAAAGCCGATGCTTCACTTTTTTGTAAATCATCTCTAAAGCCCCAAGGCTCGTATAACCATTTAACTAGTAAAAACCATTTTCTTAAGGATATGTAAATCTATAAAAATAGTGTGGTTTGTAAGTATATTTCTCCAATAATAATAATAATAATAGCATATCCTTAAGAAGATACGAAGAAGAAAATGCTCCCATTTCATTAAATCACACTGAAATCAAACACCAACAAAAAAAAAAAACACTCATTTCCCAGGCACAAAGTTGGTTGCATAGGCCCAAGCATTATTAGTCGTTGGGTCAGCCAGGTGGTCATACAAGTTCTCAATAGGTCCCTTCCCAGTCACAATAGCCTGCACGAAAAACCCGAACATTGAAAACATGGCCAGCCGCCCGTTCTTCAGTTCCTTCACTTTCAGCTCCGCGAAGGCCTCCGGGTCATCCGCAAGGCCCAATGGGTCGAAGGCCCCACCAGGGTAGATCTTATCCAGCCCCTCCCCAAGCGGGCCTCCTCCAACACGATAAGCCTCGACGAAGCCCATGAGGATGACTTGAGAAGCCCATATAGCTAGGATGCTCTGGGCATGGATGAGGTTCGGATTGCCGAGGTAGTCCAGGCCTCCTTCTGAGAAGATTTGGGCCCCGGCCTTGAACCAGACGGCTTCGCCGAACTTCACCCCGTTTCTGGAGAGAAGCTCGGGGAAAACGCAGCCCAGTGCGCCGAGCATGGCCCATCTACTATGGATCACCTCCAGCTCGCGGTTTTTAGCGAAGGTTTCGGGATCGGCGGAGAGACCGGCAGTGTCCCACCCGTAGTCGCCGGGGAATTCACCGGTTAGATAGGAGGGCGTTTGTTCGGAGAAGGGGCCCAAGTACTTGGGCCTATCTGGGCCGTACCTAACAAGAGAAATCATGGATGCAATTTAAAGTGCTTATGGCCCATATGAGATATGAGATTTAAAATAATAGGATTAAGTAATCCCGATGCGAATTTATAGTAGTTCATAGACAAAATGATACTTTATTCTTTCATTTATACACCAAATAAATGTTATTTAAATAAACATGTAACGATCTCTAAATGAAAATTTTTATTTTTATTTTAAAAACTTTAAAAAAAAAAAAGCATACCAGATACTCTGAGGTACACTCTTAACAGTGCGGCGCATGGTGATCCGGCCGCCATTGCCGACTGAACCTACCTTCCGGAAGAGCTCGTTGGGCTGCTTGAGGGCGGTCTGGCCAGTGAAGGCGGAGCCTTGAATAGCAGAGATGGCCATTAGAGAGCAGAGATGAGCGGCGAAAGCTGTGGTTTGGAAACTTAGGATTACGTAGCTCAACTGTTTGATGAATTGCCGGAGAAAGGGGTGGGGTTTAATAGAAGGAAGGAGGAGGGGAAGTGGTGAGAAGTGGATGAGGATGATGCCACGTAGGCAGAAGTTTATTGGCCATCTTGAGGTGTCGAGATTTCGAGGAGATTTTATGGAGATTTTATGATGGGACGAGAATCTGCCGCGTGGCATTTGTGGCTGTAGAAGATTAGGTACGGTACACGTGGTTGAAGCTGGATGCTTGGGAACTAAAAATCGTAGTGCACATAAATAAATACACCCAAATTTTCACCAACATGAACTATTTTTTGAATATTTCGCGTTAAATCATAAGAAAAAACGGGCACCACACGATTTATTTTATATTTATACATCTTGTATAAGTATTTGTTAATATTTAGTTTAATACTCTACTCTTTTCATTATGTATTGATATCATTGAGATCAACATTTTTGAAATGAAGCGCATCTTCTAATGCAACGATTTTAATACAATTATCACTAGAATAATATATAAATAAATTTAATATTTAAATTTAAAGTATATAAATATGTAAAATTTATGTAAATTATCATTCATAAAAGTAACAATATTTTGGTAGATAGGGATATCATATTGGAAAAATATTACATACGGATAATAATATGTGCTGACAACCCATCATGACAGAGCATTCAATATATATTACAGTATAGTCCAATAAAACTTATTTATGTACATATGATTATTCATAATTGAGCTTTATTCATATGAATATCAAGTAAATAGTTAAAAAATTTTATTTAATTATTCTTTTATTAAATAAGAGTTTAAAAGTTTTGAATTGGTAATCGATAAAAATCAATGTTGGACCATACGTGTGTCAACTAATGCCAACATTATATTCGAAAATAGACTCATTTAGCCTATTGGTTTTGGATTCAGTATCAAATTTGTTATTTAGACCCTAAACCCTAAACAATAAGCATTTATCTCATTAAGTGGGGTTGGTTACATGAATTCTTTTTCTCCATTATGTCCAATTGGGCATCATATTTTCATTTAATTCTAATAAATTAAGAATCATTTTATACAGTATGTCCATATCTTCTTAGGTATGTACATCTGCTTTTCATAACATAAGTTGAATCTAAAACATCTACTCACCTAACCAGATCAGCGGACGATCGACATTTAATGTGATGAAACCATCTAACACGACTTTCTATAATCTTGTTTGTCACCGAGCTACACCAACCCATTCATGGAAACATTCATTTCACATTTTGTCTCTAAGTATTAAGCGACTCATCCATCGAAGCATTATCATCTTGGCAATAATTAACTTAGTTTGATGCTTCTCTTTTAAAGCTCAATATTCTGCGCCATAAAGCATTGCAGGTCCTACCATAATCTTGTAAAATTTTTATCTAAGCGATACATTTCTATCACACAAAAGACCTGATGCAATCCTCTATTTTAACCAACCAACTTGAATTCCACTAAGAAAATCCTCAACCATGGTTACTTCGAACAATAGACCTATGATATCAAAAACGATCACAGTTTATAATGATATGATCACCCATGGTTACAACTCTCCCCCATATTTACTACCACTAAAATTACATTCCAAGTATTCAATTTTAGATATAATCAAATGGAGGCCTTTAGGCTTCAATGTATGCCCCCATAATTCAAAATTTTTACGAACTATTTCTCTATTCTAATCCACAAGAAGGATATCATCAAAGAAAAACATATACCAATATATATGCTCAGGTACATGTCCAGTAAGACCATTCACAACTAAAACAAAAAATTATGGGCTTAAAGATGTTCCCTAATGTAATCCAACTTAAATAGAAAAATACTTGTTCATTCGCAAGTAACAACTTTAATATATATATCTTCAATGACTTAAATATAAGCAACGTATCTTTTGTAGAACTTCCTAAAATACTTTTCTTGGAATCATATCTTAAGCTTTTTCTAAAATAATAAAAATTATATGTAGACCCAAATATTATGAAAATAAATAAAACAAAAAATAAAAATAAAAAAAAAACATTTTCTAAATCCTTATAACATAAAAAAAAATTAAAAAATAAAAAACAAAAAAATACATTATTTTATATAAAATGAAGAGCACGCACCAAGCTGTTTATATCCTTAAAATAAGCTTAAAATTTTCCTATTTTCATACAAAATATCAGTCTTATATGTTTGAAATTATTCAATATTTTTCTCATGTACGTTCGCTATATAAGAATGTATTTTAAAAAAAAACTCAAAATGAATTTCTAAGTATTTTGAATGTATTTAAAAAAAACAATAATAAATATAAACATAAAGTCAAATAAGGGTATAAATATAAATAATAAAAAGATAATGTGCTGAGGACAATACTGCAATTGAACACTAACTGTCAATCAACAACTCTAAATAATTGAAAAAAAAAGAGAGAATGCTTATCAGGCATGAATTCTAACAAAGAAACAGCTTAAATTACATATTTAACAACAATCCCCTCATCATCACTCACCATCAACCTTTATATAAACTATCATCTAAAAATGGAATTACCAGTTTCCAACTGAAACAGTACTACGGCAGCCTGTAAATGCTTGCAGGCAAAGGAAGTTTACCGGCGTCGTTTCCGGCCATCATCCTCCTCGTCATCTGAGTCGCCGCTTTCTCGAAAGCGAGGATTCCTCGCCTGCAAAAGAGCATCGCAACCATTATTCCTTACAGCCACAAAAACTCTCTACTTTTTAAGTGATCATAATGAATAGAGCTAAAATACCAGTCTGGAATCATGATCGGAATTCCTCGAATCATAATCGTTCGTCCTTTCTTCAGCACGAAATCGTTTGCGATTATAATCTACATCAATTATCACATTTTAAATAAGAAAAAACAATGGAAAACTTCAATTTTTTTGTTAAAAGTAGGTGGGAAGAAAAGGAAGAAAATGAGGAAAAATGTTTGAATGATGGAGAGCATTTACATAGCACACAATTTTTTATGTATTTACATATCTCACACCAAAAGTGTTATGTATGTAAATATTGAAATTTAGGTGTGAGATATGTAATATATAAGAATTGTGTGCTACATAATGAAAATTTCTCTTGAATGTTCTCTAAATGGAAGTTTAAAACCTCGACTTTGTCGATAACCACCAGATCCTCGGTCTCCACCATGCCGGCCATCTGCTTTAATAAATAGATGATCACAATAAGATTAATCATAAGCATCAAAAGAAGATATTCACAACAGAGATGCAAAACCTCATTGCACAGTTCAATTTACTTGAATTTGTTAAAATGATTTAATCTATACAGATAGTAGCAAGTTCTTTGAGTTATAATAGCATTAATAAAACAATTCTGACACCAACGTATGTGTATAGAACGAAAGAAGATGAGAAAATTTACATACAAAGCACTCATTTCTTATGTATATACATATATAGCGCCTTACTTTATGTTTTACATATATGACACCTTAATTATGAATGAAAATGTGTATTACACTTTTTAAAAGCTAAAATAATGGTATTTTTTTATGTGATTTGAAAGATTTGAGTGGTATAAATGTAAGAAGAAATTTAGATATTAGACATGTAAATACAAAGGAATTAGGCGGAAAGTGTATTACGGATAATTGATCGCCATGGGTCAGTAATGGAATAAATGAAATTCTTGTACCTATTACCAACTAATAGACATTTGAAAAAGCACATGATTAGGGGGCCGTCATCAGACTCATTCCATACCTTATCAAATCCATTAAATCCACCTGCCAGATCTTGACACAAAATGAAATCAAAAAAGAAAAAAAATATTTAAAATGAAATTAAATCCTAACTACTCCCGCCCCATAAATATTTCCACTCAACCATTCATTTTGCCAGCCTTAACTCACGAAGCCAAGTATCTGTTGAGACGGAAAAACATGAGAGAAGCCACTCAACTTCCTTCGTTGCTCTGCCTTAAACCAAGCCGCGCTCCCCTGTCCTTCTTGTAACGCACACACCACTCAACTTCCTTCGTTGCTCTGCCTTACACCAAGCCGCGCTCCCCTTTCCTTCTTGTAACGCACACACACAGTACCGTTCGTTTCTTCTTCCTCTTTGCTGTCACTATACTGTTGCGTTAAGGCTAGCAATAAAGCAAAGATGAGATCAACACACACGAGACCTCCAAAACTTCCATCTCGTCTTCAAGCCACTTCACCTGCTTCCATGTGCGACAAGAACCACCTTTTTTGTCACTACTGAAACCAACAACATAATCACAGCGTACAGTGCGACCATCAAAACTAACGTATATCTCTCCTGCACCCGGAAAAGACAACGATGGGATCTCGGTACAGAGACCCAAAACTCCCATTGCTCTTCTTCTTCCGCACCATGAAGACAAATGAAGAAAGCCCTCCCAAGTTCTTCTACACCTCTTCCCTGTTGCGCCGTTCTAGCACAGTGCCCCACCAACGCCACTAAGCCTCTGCCCTAGCCTTCAGTGTTGTGTGCTCCTACTTGCCGCGCCTCCCAAGCCACTTGATCCCCATTTGAATTTTCTACCATATTGGTGCCAAAGGTATACTATGTCAGTTTGAGAAAACATTAGCCCATATTGCAAATTACAAACAAGATAATCACAAAGACAGAAATTGATCTCTCAAACTTGTCATAATTCAGAAAGTTAGACCATAGAATTTTGAGCTCGTGATCCTCAACAATTTGAGCTAGAGAACCATTTACAACTCAAGTCCAGGACACAAGCAGGTCATGAAAGTTGGACTCAACAAGCCCAAATATAACTGAGTTGTTGTACCTCTCTTCACTTGACAAACCATAAAAAAGGTCGTAGTCAAGAAGACCCTATTTTGTCTATCTAATGACAATAACTGTCTTATCGAAGCTTATTCAGTCTGATAAGTTAAGTGATCCAAATCTTGAGGTTCTCTGAACTGATTAAATGAGTCAGACAAAATGAAAGGAGATGGAAGTCATTCCAAGAGAACAGTAATCAAAAGAAAGCATAGAAGATTTTTCTAAAAACTCTCTTATAATACAAGAAAACGTTTCTAAT
>NEWO01002556.1:17970-31078 GCA_003013225.1 Phalaenopsis aphrodite
CCCATTTGTTGGGCTCGGTTTGTCCCTGTGATGGCTCGGTTTGTCCCTGTGATGGCTCGGTTTTGCCCCCTGTGCTGGGCTCGGTTTAGCCTCTATGCTGCTCGGTCTTGCCCTGTGCTGACTCGGTTTTGCCCTTGTGATTAAGCTCGGTTTGAGCCCCTTTTGGACCAAATTATAAATGAATTTTTTTTTTGTTCTCCCATTTGATGGGACTCGGTTTTGGTTCAACTTACCCCGTGCTGGCTTGGTTTATCCCTTATGATGGACTTGGTTAGGCTCCTTTTGAGGTTGTATTTTAGTTGAAATCCCTTATTGTTAGAATTATTCCTTGGGCTTGATTTCACACTTGCCTGGAGTTGGTTTGTATTATGCATGGGGCTCGGTTTTCCCTTTCTGCTGGGTTCGGGTTGGCCTTTTGCCAGGCTCAGTTTGTGCTCCTTTTGGTGAGTTGTGTTGGTTAAAATTCCTTATATGTTTGGACCTTTCATTGGGCTTTGTTTACCCCTTTGGTGGGCTCAGTTCGAGCTTCTTTTGGTAATATATGTTGGCTGAAATCTCTTACTGCTTAGAACTGTTCCTTGGATTTGGTTTGACACTTTTGTTGAGCATGGCTTGGTTGGGGTCTTCTCTTTAATGCTCCCCTTTAGATATGTTATTAGCAATAAAGTTTGTCATCCTAAAAGTCATGAATTTCAATACCTATCTTTATGCGGGAATGTTTAGTTTGAGCATTGTTATGAAGGTGGGTTCGGCCATAGTGGTTTAAGATAGCTTGTCTATTCACTCTCTTATGCATGTCAACTACAATACAATGGTAGTACTTATGGTGGTTTCTTTATGTTGCTTTTGGGACTTTCTTCTTGGCCCTTACCCGTAGGTCTATGCTGCCTTTGGGGCCTTCTTCTTTGCCTCTACCAGTGGGTTTGTGTTGTGCTGGGTTCCTCCTTGCCATTTGTGGTCCTATATGTTGATCTCTTTGTGGAATAAGTTGGGTTGATAGTCATCTCTTTGTGGAATAAGTGGGGCCTTCTTATATGGGGTTTGGTTTGACTTGTTCTGGCTCCTACCCGTGAGCTAGTTGGAGCTTGGTTGTGCGTTTTCTGGCCCTACCCGTGACCCTCTACTCTCTTTCTGGCCTTACCCGTGAACCCCTACCCTCTTTTCTACTTTACCCGAGAGCCTCATCTGTTGATCTCTTTGTGGAATAAGTTGGGTTGATAGTCATCCCTCTTTGTGGCCTCTGGTTATGAATATTTATATCGTTCTATATGGATAATTTTATGTTTATGAGAAATAAAAAAAGTTTTTAATGAATGTTGGATTTAAATGATTTAAATATTGGCATGACTTTTTGGAAGGCTAGAAGGTTGCCCACTCTATTAATTAGTCTTTCTTATTCTGCGTCATATAAAAGGCTTTATAGTTTTATTTTAAGAAATCATGAATTTGATATAAATTGAATTCATGAAGGGTTTGGAAATTCATAAAATTGTCATTTGGAAAGAATACCCTTCTTGGGTTGATCCATTTATAAAAAATTGAGAAGGTGATATCCTCTGGATTGAAGGATCCTGAGCTCTCTTTTCTAGATCTTTGGTCACATTTTTTAGGATTGCTTCACCCTTTTACCCATTCGATCTTTTGGGTGAATTAATTCCTCCTCTCTCATCCTCATTTTTATTCTTTTTTTCCTTGCTTCTTGGTTCGATTTTCTATGCTTATGTCTGATATATAAATGCTCATGTATATCCTTTTGTTATATGTGAAACCATTAAGCAATGTCACAAGTAGATCGATTTTGATTTGGTGCATAGGGCGATGATGAAAAAGGCACACCGGTGGTATAACATAATGATATCTCATCCTACAACACCATGACTCAATTCTGGGACATGATGAACTGTAGGATGAAAGTATCATTCACCGACATAAGACTAGAGGGAGACTCGTACCTTCTTAGGTTGTTGGTGGTCATATGCCCGATGGTGTAATCGACTCGTGGACAACTATTCTTTTCTTAAAACTTATAAGAACAGATACAATATTTATAAAAATATTTTCACTATTAAAAAAATTGATACAACTTTTCTTTTGTAGAAATATATGTGCATGCTAAAATTTAAATTTTAAATATGTTACAATTGGGTTGTCCACTTGTTGATTATCGATCATGCGCTAAGGAGTATCCTCCTAAGTTAAGTTCAGTAGGATATCCATCTAGTGGAGTGACGGACTTTATACATCCGGGTGACCGAGTAGCCTTCGACGACTCTCGAATACAAATATATATATTTGAGCCTAGCCTCGACCCGAGTGATTGCGGTTCCCACTTTTCAGAACTTTTCATATGTTTTTCTTAGAATTTTTGGACAAAGCACTCGTGGTCTTTTCTTCGGGATTTTCCCGAGGTTTTGATAGTTTTATTTAAATTGTTACTCGTCAATTTTCCCGAGTCTTTCGTCATGGATTTATTTATCGATTTTCTCAAATTTTCTAAGCAACATTTCTTTTGTTTATACAATGAATAATAGCTAGCTTAAAGGAGTAGCAAACTTCCCAAATTTACAGGTGTGATTTACATTGCAGCATTTTTTTCCCTAACATGTTATACTGTTTTTTTTCCTAGCATGTTATACTGTTCTCCAAGCATGTTGTGCCCTTTTTTTTACATATCGCATGTTTTATTTGTTGTAGTATACACTATACCTTAGTATATGAAAACTTAGTTATTATATAAGAATTAACATTAAACCTGGAGGTGCTACGTCGAAGAGCTTGGAGCAAATAGCGTGGGCACGACGAGGACATTCAGAAGTGCAACTTCAAGATGGATTATCAACATCAAAACACATTCATATCACTAAGCATTTTCCTAAGTTTAAATAACAGCCCATAGGATTTCGAAGTGGTTTGTCTAGTGCAGCGTAAACCCTCACATATCACTTTTAGGCTTTTGCACAACCCTGTTGTGCAATTATAAGTCCTAACACTTTAGGATTCTGAGGTTACCGTACGGTACGGTGTAAATCTTCCTATCTTTTTAGGTTATTTGCACGATCAGATATCGTGCGAACATAAGTCCTAAATTATAAATAAATTGCAGGATTACATTAAATAACATCATTTCAAAGACATAAAGTCAAACAATAGGATAGTTGGGAGGTCACTGGGGTTCTCCCCAGATCTGTGATATCCCCTACTCTTTGCTCTTTTGGATTCCTTAAAATAACTGTTCTTATTTTGAGTCATTCCCCTTTGATTTTCCCATGTCCAATTGTGGAAACCTAAACTTTGAAGTCTTGAAGACAAAACCACTGATCTTAATCGAGAGTTTTCTTAAGTGACCTGGTCATTTAAGATGTAATTAACTATAGGGGTTTGTCTCTATAAAGAACTTGGAACCAAGATAACATAAACCATATCTAATCCTTATATTAGGTATGAGAACTTGTTGGCCTCATATAAAATATTTCACAGACCAAACGAATGTCACAAATTCTTTAGTTTAGACAATTGAGTCTACTACAAGTGATATATTTTTCTTCGGGATAAGTGGATTACTTATGGTATCGTGCTTAGTCATCCAAACTATCGAAAATGTGAGACCCGTTTGGTCTCATCTATTTTTAAAATCAAAATGTTACTTTCAAAAATCATATTCATATCAAAACTATTTTCATATTTTTCAAAATTAAAACGACCGACACTGAGTAAGGCTCCCCTCACACTCTCTAAGGTTTTATCCCACTAGGATGTGTCATATATTCTCAAATCTTTAGTTAATTTACTTTTCTTTCACTCTCCAACTAAAAGTCACAAATACTTTGTCCTTCTTACTATGGTTTTAAACTCTTGATATGAGAATAATTAGTAAAAGAGTTGAAGTTAGCAGAGTACACTATTTAACCAACGAAGTCCTTTCTATAATCTCCATCAAGACTCCATATTAGTGGCATTACCATCTGAGTCATTCTATAACACCTACACTTAATATTTTTGTAGTTAGTTTCTACTTTGTATCGAAGAATAAAGGGAATGCTTGTGAGATTAGTAAGCATTATTGGATTTCTTTTCCTATATTTCCAAGTACACATAATGCTTCATTTGAGCTAATTCACTCTAATTAGATGCCAAGTGTTGTTCTTACTCATTTAGGGTTTAAGTAATTTGTTACTCTTGTTGATCACCCTGGAGACAAATGGATGCATTTATTAAATATAGCTTTGAAGATTGGCACGTCTTTCACATCTTATATCAAAAAAATGTATCAACTGTGATTAAAATTTTCATAGTGATGTGCTCTAGAATATATTTAACCTCCATTTTACCCATATGATGATGGCAATGAAATCATTCACCATGCTTCCTGTCATAATATTGCTCAGCAGATTAATTGTTTAACATAAACATCTCCTTCCAATCGAAAAAAACCAATTTAACAATATTGAATTTTTGCTTCAACATGGCAAAGAACTTCAGGCACACGAATCAGAACATTATACAGTTAAATTTGTTAACTTACAATCCTCAAATAGCAAAGAGCTAAATGCACATGGATCGAGGCTCTGTACCATTAGATCTATTTCTCTATGATCTCGATTGTAAACATAGGATCGCCGACCCCAGTTTATTTTTCCCTCCTTTTTTTATTTTATTCATATATTGTAATATCTAGTGGATATATATATAAATCTCCCCTCTCAATAAAGAAAAGAAAAGACTTGAGGGTTTTTCTATAATTTTATTTTCTACTTAGTATCAGAATAAGGTTTGAGTGTTCCTTTCAGCCTTCGCTCTTATTTTCTAAGGTCAAAATTTCCACTTCCAACCTTTGTTATTATTCTCCAAGCACTTTCAACCTTTGTTCTTATTCTCTAATATTAGGGTTTTCATTTCCAACATTTGTTCTTATTTTCTAAGGTTAGAGTTTCCAATTTTAACTTACCCCGCTTGTCGAATTCTCCTTTTATTCAATGTCTAGGTTCATTGACTTCCATTCAAAGGAATTGATCGTGATTAATGACGAAAATCAGATAACGAAGAACTTCAAGTATTTCAAGAATCAAATCACTTGAATAGAAAAAAATTACAAAAAATAATTTCAAATTGTGAAGACAATTCTAAAGAGAGGGAGATACTCGACACCTCGTGGATCCAACTCTAGAGCCCAAAAATCCAAAGTTGTTACTTTGAAAAGAAATTGATTCCATGGTTATGAAACAACACACTACCAAAAATCAGTAGGTCTTTTATGTTTCTCTCCAAACAAAAATATGTTATGAACCTACTAAAAAGAACAAAGATGATGGAGTGCAAGCCGTGTGAAACTTCAACTTAACTAAAACAAAAATTAGACTTTGATAAAAGAGTTGATGTATATAATAGACAATATCAAAGAAAATCAACAAACATACATATTCATCAAAAGACCAGCAGCCAAATGTATAATAAGCAAATTTGGTATGGTAGATCTCTAAGATCCATTTTGAGAGAGTGCTGATTTTCTACTCCAATCATAACAAAGAACTTAAGGCACAAGGATCAAGCCATTGTACCTTTAGATTTATTTATTTATGATCCTCAAATAGCAAAGAATTTGAGACACACAATTGAGGCAATGTACTGTTACATATGTTTCTTTATAACCCTTCAATTGTAATCTATGCGCTTTCCTATAGGATCTTCGGCCCCAATGCATGTTTTCCTCATTTTTTGGTGTTATTCCTATTTTATAATATCTATAGGAGATATACACATCTTCCTTCTTGTACAAAGAAATAGGTAGATTTCTAAGAGTTTTTTTATTATTTTATTTTCTACAAACCCCAAGCTTTTCTCATCAATCCTAGGATGGCCAATTTTTATTGCAAGTTGTCAACACCCTTTTCCTCTACAATTAGAGTTTTTGGGTTTGTTTTCTTTATAATGTTTTTTTTTTTCGTCCCGGTGAAAAGCTCTCTATTTAGGCAATTCAAAGCATCTTTTTGGGACATTCTAATTCTCAAAAAAGCTATTAATTATCATTGTTAACTAGTCTCAATGTACAACTCCCAATCATCTTCCACAAAACTAATCTCTCCATCTGTCCTTGTTCCCACAAATTCATCAATATACATGTATTTCTACCTCTCACATATGTTGAACTCATCCTTCTACTTCAACACCTACATTCACATTTCACCTAATCAGATAATCATTCACATTCAAAGGATTTATTTCTTTGTATTTTATTCACTGTCATTTGGAATGGCAAATGTAGTGTATTAACCATCCTATTTAGCCCTCTATGTATTTTGATCATCTTTTCTCAGCTTTTATCACTTTTTTTATACTTTGTCAACAATTTCTATTCCCAACTCTTAATAAAGGGCACTATAAAACCTTTAGTGGGAACATGACATAAATATTAAAAACACTGGCTCACTAAATCAACATGTATGGGCAATCATGGCAATAAAGCAATTGAGCAACCACATGGACGGTTTCATTGATAGATACAAGACACTCTTTATCACCAAAGCTTTTACTTAAATTTACAGAATAAACTACTAAACATTTTTCTAAGCTATCAAGCTAAACTCAATTCAAATTCTTTGATTTGTAATCATCTATCAAGGTTGGATATTGTTGTAATGGATCTAAGTGACTCATTTCTCTATGTCACAGTAACTAAAGCCTTTTCACCTTTGAGCAGCCACAAGGGTAGGCTGCTCAAGGTGAGACCAAAATCTGTAAGCTCAAAAACACCATCAATGGACCTAACCCCCAACTTAGTTCAATAAATATTGAAAATTTCTTGCTAAAGACACAAACCCCGCAGAGCCTAAAAGATCACTCCAACTTTGTAAAGCACACTGGAGCTCTGTTATCTCGGTAGTCTATGTAGTTGGCACTACTTATCGAGAGTAATTAAAAAAAAAAATTATCGAGGGAAAACTATATCTACAAAAAATTTCTAAGACATTCCAAAGATCTAAGACATTCCAATACTATTTTAAATTGAGTATGCCCTATCTCAAAGAAAAAATGTTACCAATCTTCTAATAGAGCCTAGTATTTTAGGTTGTAAATTTGTTAACATTCTCATTAAAACTCAAAATGTTGTTAATAAATTAGAAACTTCTAAAAATATTTTTCATTATATCAAATTTATTGGTAAATTAATCTTATTATCATTACGCCCAATATATCCTTTACTGTAGAAATTATCAGTAAACAAATAAACTCCCGGGCGCCAATATTGAAAAGCTGCTATGTGTATCCTGAGATATAGCAAAGGGTACCCTAAGAAAAAGAATAATATTAACCAATACTAGGAATTTCAATGTGGAAAATATACTGAAATTGGCTAATGTTGAATCATGAAGAAAGAAAACTTAATAATGGGTATTGTATATTTGTTGGACGAAATTTAGCATTTGGAAGAGAAAGAAGAAAATAGTGCTAGGAAGATCAGATGCTAAGGCATGATATAAAACAACGGCACGCTCTATATGTGAAATAGTGTGAGTAAAATTCCTTCAAGAAGAATTTGATTTTTCAAATGTAGAACCACGATCTTAAACTTTGATAGTCAAGCTGCATTGTTGTTATCTGCATTGCCGCAAACACCTTGAAGTTAACTCTTACTATAGTAAAGATACAGTGATACCAAAAAAGTTATTACTGCACAAATTTCCAGAACATACAATCAGTAGATATATTTACCAAAATGGTCTATTACAGTTTTATAAAGTATGTAACAAGCATAACCAAATTAATATATATGCTTCATCTTGAGAGGTGTTAGCTTTTAAATAAAATTGTTTCCTAATTATATTAAGTTGGCAATATTTAGTTGGGTGCCCATCAGACCATTGTTTTCATTCCCATTTTATAAACAAGGGTCTCTTCTGCTGAATAAGACAAAAAATCTTTCTTACCTAAACACGATCTAGATCGATTTCCCTTTCAAGATCAAAATGCCTCCCCAGCTTCAACATTATCATATTAGACGTCTTAACTTGACATCAAAATTTCTTACAATATAAGGCTAATCAACACAAAATAGATTTCTTCATTATTGCTTGCAAAATAATAGCACAGGAGCTCTTTAAATGAAGCAAAATGAAAAAGCTTTCTTGACTGCAAGATCTAAGATCTACTCGCTATAACCTCAAGGATTAATACATCTTGAATCATCTTTTGTGGTTGCATTCACCAACTTCTTCATAGTTCAATTTTATCACCTTTTCTTTAGTGAACAATCTCCTTACATTCACATTGCCAGTATGCGCCATTGCAGCTTTTGGATTGATTTCTCCTTTAATTATTGTGTTGGATTTTTTTTTCAAAACTAATATCGATCTCAATCCAATTTTGTAGAAGGTTGTCTATCTTCAAGAAGGAGAGTCTTCAATTGATTCTTTTCCCTAGATGTCCCTACCTATAATTAAGTTTGAACATACTGATCTCCAAATCCATCAATCCATAGAGTTGTTCCATTCTAGCTCTCCAAGAAAGATGATAATTTCTAGACATACACTTCATCGCAAAACTTCATATCAACCAAACTCAATAAAATTGTGATCAAATTATTTTTACATGTTTGTTGCAAAGGAATCTTCCATCCTGTGATTTTTTTTTTTCTCATTATAAATATGTCATTTATAACAAATGACATTTTATACGCATTTGAAGGAGCTTTCAATGATCCAATCAGAGTCTTCTCATGTAGTAAGTATATTGACAACAACATTCTAGGTGGGTGGGAGATTGACTCTTCAATGCTATCCATCAAAGAGAACCTGATCTTCTTAGTTCATAAATGTCGACTTCATCTTTGCAGCCAAAATATTTTGTATCAAACTTATAAATCTTTACATTTCCATTCATAAAAGGCGTTGCTCTTATTATTCCCATGGAACCTCACAGTTGAATAGAATAACAATTGTGCAGAAATTAATCAAAAAGTAAAGGTAAAGCTAAACATATATATATGATATAACAATAAATAAAAAAAGACGTGGTTTGACGAAATTAACTCGGATGGGAGCATCATAATTTGCACTTCAAAAGAATCTTCTAAATATTAGTGCACTGTTAAAGCGGGTAAAAATCAAATCAAAACATAAATTTTGAAACTAACTCATGAAAATAAAATTTGTATTTATCCATGAAATTATCAGTCTTGAATTCAGTTGCCTATCCAATAGAGAAAAATAATGAAACTCAACGATAAGACATCCACCTTGGCGATGTGGTTAACCAGACTCAGCACCCATCTCAGCCAACATAACATCCACCTTGGCGATCTGGTTAACCAGACTCAGCACCCATCTCAGCCAACATAACATCCATCTCAGAAAGGTGGAAAAGGCAATCAATCACAAAATGACCCATCAACTTCAAATGGAAACCCCTTAAGTTAGTCAGATTCACCAAAAACTGAATGACATGCCTTAATAAAAAATAAAAAAAAAAAGCGCAACTCTTATCCCTTACAATTCTCCCACCAAAACACCATTTAATTCAACATTTTTACCAAATTCACTTTTCCCATATAGGACATGAAATACAAATATTCAAATTGCACCAACTTTTTATAACCCAGGTAGACCACTAACAATAATTGGTCTATCTGCGGGAAGTTTCAGCAAAGTGACACACAAACGCAGTAATCATTATTACAAGCCACAAAACTTACAGTGAGAAGGCATGTTTGGCTGAAAAGAGTCCAATGATCCTCCGCCATAATCAACTAATTCTCTTTGTGCCTCCAACTCTCTCTGGACCAATTTTCCATAACCACCCCGACGTATTAAGAGTTAAGGAAGAGAAAAAAAAACATGGGAAAAAACATAAAAAGGCATCATTCTGGAATCTGAATAAGCGAAATTAATAACATCTTCAGCTGGCACACACAAAATGAGTGCACAACGATTGGGACGAGTAAAAAGTCAAATTAGGAAACTAAGTTCAGCACTTCATACCGATATATCAAAAAATATTATGAGGAATTTAAACAAATAATTGAACACCATTGAAACATAATAGCATCTCAAAACAAATGAAAAAGTGAAGAAATAGAAATTAAACAGATCTCCAATCTATTTTACATAAAAACATGTTCCGGTTAAAGGATATCTGGATCATAATCCGTACGATACTCATCACGCACCTAAAAAAAAAAAACTCATCATGAGCACAAATTCTGCAATGAGAAAACAATCAGCCAAAAAGAACAAAAGAGATGAAAAATAGAATATCACTTGTCCACCACTGCGACCGCGGCCCCATTGTCTACCTTCTTCAAATCCCCAATCAAAGTCTACTCGAATAGATCGATCATCTAAAATGGTTCCACTGATATATTTAACTGAATCTTCAGCATCTTCCCTAGAATAATACCTAAGGACAAAATAATCACATTACTGTTTGTTCTGGCTTCACATTGAGAAAATTAAAAATGAAAAAACTAGTCTCATATTTGTGCAGTACATGAGCACAAAAAATGGGTCATTTACATATAGACAGCAAAATTCTTCTGTATTTACATATCTAACACCTAAACTTCAAAATTTACATACATAACACTCTAATCTTTAATATCACATCAAAAATACAACTCCAGCTAAATTTTAAAAGTGAAGTACACCATTTAATACATAATTTTATGATACGAAAGTGTTATAAATGTAAATATCAAAATTTAGGTGTTAGACATGTAATACAAAGGAATTGTTCGGTATGAATATACTTTTCCCTAAAAACAAGCCCTGAACTCTACAATATTCATTCACTGTTTTGTATTATTTTTGTTAAAAGACCATAAGAGAAGAATACTATGTACTTTTCTTATTCTATGAAAGGCAAAAGTAGAATTTACATTGAACGCAAGTCTAAAGTATAAAAATAAATAAATAATAAAAAATAACAATATGCAATCAAAGATATGGATCAAAGATAATATTCTCCACATCGACAGAACAGGTTTGAAAATATTAAGTAGGGCCTGAATTCCATTGGACGATTAACCACTGTGTGTTTTGCTATAACGCAAATCCAATAAAGTGCATCTCACCTACTTAGGAACAGTGCCGATCAGTACTAAAAGTCATAGGGTGAAACCAACTTGTGCTTAATCTAAAAAAATGTTCATTCCTAAATTCACAAGTCATATTCTGAGTGTAAATCATAAACAACCTCAGCATTCGAGTCAAAAAAAAGAGTGAATTATCTGCATATAGGATTGGCCAAACCCATCTAACATTCATGAGATCCGAAGCTTCGAACATTGAACCTATCACTTGAATCGAGCCATTACAGCCATAAGCCCTAGGGATGCAGTTCTTATTCCCTTAATAGATAGATTATTTGATTTAACATTCTAAATAAACCTGTATTAGGAACATTTTTATTTGCATGATATCAAAAGAAGTTGAGATGGCATGCTAATTTCAGAGGCTTCAACGTCCAACAAGGTTTTCTGTTTAAGGGGAACCAACTTTGCATCACACAGACATCCCTGTATGCGCCTATCATTCAAGATTTATATGTGGAAGGTTTATCCACGCAAGCTGATTGCGACAAACCCATAGTCATTGTCAAAGAACGATTCTACTTGCCACAAATGAAGAGAACATCATCAAATTTGTACGAAAATGCAGTTTTCACCAACTCCCAAAGGGTAATCTTCAAACATGGGTCTATAAATTCCATTACCTATCCTAGACAGCATATGTGAGGTTATAAGGGTTTAAAGTTAGGATTACCTGCAACCCGAAAAAAAAAATTTCAATTTAAAAATGTGTTTGTTTTTGGTACAAAAATAAAATAGGCAACAATGAGTATGTTGTAGATCTACCTGAACCTTTAAAAATTGCAAAAAACTTCAACATTATATACGCCTTTAAATACAATCCTACAAATGCCTTTGAAGTTATCGAAATGAAGTTCAAAACGAGTTCCTCTAAAGAAAGGGGGGTTTAATGCAGCAGCCATAACTTGTGCCCACCCAACTGAAACCTCACGCCTCTATTCTTCTGCATATTCCCTTTATTCCTATTTACTGTTTGGGGTAGTTAAAACTATTTTTTTCTGTATGTCCTTGTTTCCTAAATTTGATTGCTTTGTTGTTATATTGGGCAGAAAATGGTCTTATATATATATGAAATATGTAAAATGTGGTTCAAAGGAGATAATCGGTAATGCATGTACTCTTGTTTTGAGAAAAAAATAAATAGAACACTAGAAGTTCCATCAGAGAAGAACAACTATTCTTCAATCCAAGCATTATTTATTCTTCATAATTTTACTACTTTAATGAATCTACATTTTCAGGTGATTAAATTATTCTATAAATACTTTATTTGTTAGCATGCTAGGCAAATTTTTTGAGCTTGTTTTATTTGAAAAAATTTTGGTTGTCCAAAATATTTCAAACAATTACTTCTAACACGAAGATGCACAATTTATCCCAAATATGCAAAGCATATTTCTTAGTTCTTTTTAGATTTATAAAAAAACTATCCAGCCTTAGCCCTACTAAATCACATGACATTAAAAAAAATATATCTTGAACTAAATCAAAAGTTAGCCATGACAAACTTTCAAGTTTATAGAATAAAGCTTGTTGAGGTGATTAAAAAATTCACACAGATAGAACTATCTGAGTGTGGGTGGAAAAGCTTACACTAAGAAGCAAAATCCACAAGGAGTCTTGCTGTTCTTATCTAGACCCATAATTATCTTTTTGATCTCTCCAGCACGGGAGAATAGCTCATAAACCTGCTCTTCAGTTGTGTAGAACGACAAATTGCCAATATAAACCGTTGTCGAGGTTTGCAAAGCATGCTCGTACTCTTCTTGTGTGCCTTGGAACCTTCTATCTCTATAAGCAGAAAGCTTGTTCGGGTCCTTCAAATGCACCAGTTCAAAACATTATGGTGTCAGTATTAGTTCCAGATTTTAAGAAAAAAACTGGGCCGAATAAGCAGAAACATGACATGCAAATGTAGCCTAGCTACACAATGAAAGAGATACAATTTGGAGCTTCTAACTGCAAAAAATTGAGAAAAAATCAACAGAATTACAAATTGAGAGGAAGTTGGTTGCCTTTACAGCTAAA
>NEWO01002557.1:7076-21853 GCA_003013225.1 Phalaenopsis aphrodite
CAAATATTTTTGTTTTTTAGATAGATATACCGGTTACCATCAAATTCCTATTGCTCCTGAGGATCAAGAAAAGACAACATTTACTAGCCCTTTTGGAACTTTTTCTTTTTGAAGAATGCTTTTTTGGATTATGTAATGCACTTGCAACATTCCAGAGATGTATGATGTCCATATTTAGTAAGTTAATTGATGATGGATTGGAGGTATTTATGAATGATTTCTCGGTATTTGGAACATCATTAGATGCATGCTTAAATTATCTTGAAAATGTTTTAGAGTTTTGCGAAAGAACTAATTTGGTTCTAAATTGGGAGAATGTCAATTTATGGTTGCAGGAGGAATTGTGTTAGGACAAAAAATTTAGGAAGATGGTATGGAAGTAGACCCTGCAAAAATTCAAGTTATATCTAAACTAACACCTCCTACTAATGTAAGAGAGGTTAGAAGTTTTCTTGGACATTATGGATTTTACAGGCATTTTATTAAATATTTTTCAAAAATTACCAAACCTCTATGCCAACTTTTAGAAAAAGGACAAGAAATTTGAATTTACTGAAAGCTGTTTAAATGCCTTTGAGTTATTAAAGGAAAAATTAATCACATCCCCTATTATAGTTTCACCTAATTGGGAGAAACCATTTGAACTGATGTGTGATGCTAGTGATTATGCTATTGGAGCTGTCCTTGGACTAAGTTATGAAAAGATTTTTAAAGTTATATACTACGCTAGTAAAACTCTTAATGATGCACAAATTAACTATACTATTACTGAAAAAGAATTACTAGCCATTGTCTATGCTTTAAATAAATTCAGATCTTATTTAATTGGAGCTAAATGTTTTATGCATACTGATCATTCTACTATTGAATATCTGATGCAAAAGAAGGATGGCAAACTAAGGTTAATTAGATGGATACTTTTGATGCAAGAATTTGATCTTGTGGTTATTAATAGAAAGGGAACTGATAATCAAATTGCTGGTCATTTGTCAAGATTAGAAAATCATGAATTATCTAACACTGATAATGAAATTACAGATAGTTTCCCTGATGAACAACTTTATAATATTAATGAGTGGAAAATACCATGGTATGCTGATATTGTTAACTTATTGTAAGTGATATTTTTCCACCTATGCTGACATTGCAACAACAAAGGAAATTCATTCATGATGCAAAATCATATTTTTGAGATGAGCCTTACTTATATAAACAATGTAAATATGTGATTATGAGGAGATGTGTATCTCATGAAGAAACTGAGCTAATCATTCAGAAATGTCATGATTCTAAATTTGGAGGACATTTTGGGATTGATAAAACTGCTTATAAAAGTTTACAAGCTAGATTTTATTGGCCTACTATCTTTAGAGATGTTTATAGATATATAAAAACTTGTGATTGATGTCAACGAGTAGGCAATTAATCTAAAAGAAATGAAATGCCTCTAAATTTCATGTTAGAAGTTGAGATCTTTGACGTTTGGGGATTAGATTTTATGGGACCATTTATTCCTTCATTTAGGAACTTATATATATTAATTGCAGTGGACTATGTTTCTAAGTAGATTAAAGCACAAGCTTTACCTCATTGTGATGCTAAACGTGCTTCAAGATTTTTAATGAAAATTATTTTCACTAGATACGGAATGCCTAGAATGATTATCACTGATGGAGGATCCCATTTTAGGAATAAATATATTCAGAGATTGGAAGAAAAGTTTCATATTATTCATCAAATCTATATTGCCTATCATCCTCAAACTAGTGGATTAGCTGAAGTTTTTAATAGAGATATTAAACAAATACTTGAAAAGACTGTAAACCCTAGTAAAATAGATTGGTCCACTAGACTAGATACCCCATTATGGGCTTATAGGACTGCTTATAAAACTCCTATTAGAATGACTCCTTACAGACTGATTTTTGGAAAGACTTGTCACTTACCAGTAGAATTGGGCATAAAGCATATTGGGCTATTAAAGAATTCAATTATAATTTGAAAGATGCTAGTAATAAGAGATTGTTACAACTAAATGAATTGAAAGAATTAAGAAAGGAGTCTTATGATAATGATTGAATTTATAAGGAGAAATTAAAGTTATGGCATGATCGGAAGATTAACCAGAAGAAATTTGAACCAGGACAAGAAGTTTTACTTTACAATACTAGGCTGAAGTTATTTCCTGGGAAATTGAAGTCTCGTTGGTTAGGACCTTATACTGTGACTAAAGTTTATACTTACGGAGCTGTTGAAATTGAAGATCGGAAAAAGGAAAAAAGATTTAAAGTAAATGGAAACAGATTAAAACCATATTATGAGGGTAAATGACCAAATTTTAAAGAGGTCTTAATGATCAGTCAACTTGAACGACTCCTGAATAGGTCGGGCTGACGACGTTAAACCAAGCGCTTTATGGGAGGCAACCCATATTTATCTTTATTTTTATTGCGGTTATAGTAGTTTTTATTTGAAATTATCATAATTTTGTGGTTGTATTAAGTTCTACTACTCTTATTTACCATTGAAATATCATAAAAATTGGATCCATAGAGAAAAATTGGAACGCATTCGAACCAGAGCAAAACCGTGAAAATTTTGCCTTGGGCGCCGACAGTGCCCTCGACGCCGCCGACGGTCGGTTTTTCCTGAGATTCCAATCAAAATTAATACAGAGGCTCACCGACGGTGCCCTCTACCCCGCTGATAGCGAGACCGGCTAATTGGCAGTTACTTGGGTTCAAATGACGATTTTTGGCAGTTTTTAGGCGGGAATTATCTTTTTAAACTCAAAAATTTGATTTCTAGTTCATGTTTTCCCTCCAAAAATGAATTGAAACTCCACCAATTCCATTTTTATGGCGTCTAATTCCTCCGATAATCCCGGAATGCAAGTTTTCAATCAGTGAATGTTTATTAGTGTGGAAGAGCAGCGAATCTTCAACAAGTTACTGATGAAGAAAATATTGATCAAGGAATGACGATTTGTAAATCACAGATTGAATAATCCCACGACAAATGTTGAAGAAATGATAGTGCGGCAAAGATGAGAAGTGCCGTGCTACACTACCGCTGCCGTGGTGGTTCCTGTGGTAAAAGAATTCTGTGCAAATTTACATGGAATCAACCAAGAAGTTGTTTGTGTGTGAGGATAATGGATCACTTTCACTGCCTGCATGGATCAACGAATTATATATGATAGAAAATGTTCATGTCTGCAAATATTCCAATTTCGTGCCAACGAGAAACTAGATGAATGAAATTTACCAATATTTAACAGACGAAACTGACGACCGAGAAACAAGAGAAAACATGTATGCTAGTTTTTCTGCGACACTCCTAAATCTCGTTTCGAAACACTGGCACTTTTTCATTTCTGCGAAACTGTTACCGACAATGAATATTGGAAAAGTTTCTAAAGAAAGAGTCATTTTGAATTACTGCATCCAAAGGGGCTGCCGATCGACATTGAATCAATAATTGTGAAGTCAATTTTGGGTCTGATTGTTCATGGATAAACTTAAGGGCTTGGACCCCCCTCCATAATTTTCTCACTTTGCAGTCTGTTCCAAGTGTCCTATGAAAATTGGGAAAAAGTACTGCTACATTGGAAGCCTTTGGATCCAACTGAGGGATTCTCAATTTTTGAAGATGAAAATGACATGGCCATCATATTAGATCAATCATCTTAGGATTTACTGCTAGTTCAATCCTTAGTCCTTGATAAGTCTTTTGTGATCCTGCGCCGAATCAAGAAATTGGAAAAGGAAGTACAAAATGTCATGAATGCGATTAATAATATCTCTAATTTCTTCAATCATCTAGACTGGAGGATGAAGGAACATTTTGAGCACTCTGGAAATTTAGAAGATAGCTTAATAGGACTGATGAGGAGGATGAAGTTAATAGAAGAGGATTCCGCTGAAGAATTTCCATTCCGACCCTTCTACAACCTCTTCAATCATGTGCAATCAATGGGTGATCTCAGTGGAGAATCGAGTACCTAGTCTAAGGATTAGTAGATTTATATTACTACATATCTATATATCTATGTCTTTTGATTTGAACTTTGTATTCACTTAGCTTTAGAATGATGCTTTTAGATCTCTGTATAGTTGAGACTAAGCATAGGATGTTTTTTTTCAACATTTTGAGTGTTGTGACTTGGATTGTGACACTGAATTTATGTATTGAGGTTGAGAGAATACAAAAGTTAGGTGTGTTATGTAACGTATATTGTACCTCTTGGATTTTATATAAAATTTTGATGTTTTATGTTGTGAAAGTTTAATTGTGATAAGTACATCATTTAGTCACTTAAGAATTTCCCGAGACTTAGGATTTTAATTCCAATGGAGCTCGTCGATGGCACCATCAACCCGCCTACAGTGAGCTCAAGAAAAAAACACCTTTAACCACAATTTTGACCAGTCAACCGCCACTATTCATCATTCCCTTCCTCCTAAAACGCCATTTTTAACCTAGGGCTTGAAAGATCTTGGATTGGGAGGCGATTTCAAGGCTTTTTTACACCATATTTAATCATATCTAAGTAAGAGCTTCACTCCAAAATAAAAATATTTGATTTTCACCATGATTTCTTCCACATTGAGAAGATCAGAAATATTTGAGAATGTGAAGAAAATTTGGGAAGAAATTCATGGATCTTAATGTTAAACTCTTAGAATTACTATTGGAAGCCATGATTTGCATATTTGAAGTAATTTTTGGAATTTTTCTATAATTTGATTAGATTGAAATGTCTCCACGTCAAAAGAGAAGAGTTGAGTTTGACGAGTCTCGCATCGTCAATGTGATTACTCAAACAAATTTTAATTCCATATTTAAAGGAAAAAAGTGTATACAAGATTGAGTTTTTAAAATTCCGAGAGGAAAAATCGAACGAGTTATTGCCGAGCGGAGGTGGGAAAACTTTTGTTACACCATCAATAAAGCTGATGTAAATGTTGTAGAGGAGTTCTACGCCAATGTGATTTATTCTGATGACGGAATCGTTCAAGTGCATGGATTTCCTGTTGAGTTTACTGCCGCTCGCATCAACAATTTTTATGAATTCTCAGACTCTTATAGCTGCCAATAAGAATCCTTTAGTATGATGGAAGGCCCCCTTAATGATGTGATTAACTTTCTCACTGATGGGAAAGGAACATGGAAGATAAAGCAGCGAGAACGGGTAAGTTTTTCTGCTTCAATGCTGAATGCCACCTCTAAGGCGTGGCATTATTTCATTTCCTCTACTCTGTTACTGACTTATCACCATAGTGAGGTAACTAGACATAGGGCTGTTTTGAACTTCTGTATTCATAATAGTAGGACTATAAATGTGGGGAGAATCATTCTTAAGAATATATTGACTACAGCAAGGAGTGAGACTAGTGGAGGTCTAGGACATCCTGGAATTATTTATACAATTTGCAAACTTTCTAGAGGGAGATTGGAAATGAGGAATGGGTTTACCCTATGAAACCCATTAGTAAGGCTAATTTGAAGACTTATGAATCCCATGAGAAATGGAGAACTGGGGGTGGAAGTCAAGAACCTTCTACTAGTAGAGATGACCCCTCTACAAGTTATGACCTTCCACCTTCTAGTTCCCCTACCCTCTCTGATTTGATGAATGAGTTGACCTTGCAGCGAAAAAGCATAAAATTGATAAATGAAAGGATTGGAGGTTTAGAACGTCGACACGATTATGATAGTGAGTACCTTCAGAGGCATTCAATTTTTGAGGTAGCTTATTATGAAGCTCAGGCTCAACACTCGAAAGGTGAGCCTGATGTTACTTTCCCTGAGTGCCCCCGATATACTCAGTATCATCGCGATCCATTTGCTGATCAAGGCGATGAAGATATAGTTTGAGATTTTGATATTGAATGAAATTGATGTACTTATATTTGTACTTTTATCTCTGTAATCTGTTTGTAATAGAAGTGGATGTTTATGTATTTGGACTTTCATTTTTATTATTTTGTTGTACTTGGATGATTTTTAATTTTTGTTATAAAGTTAGTGTTATAGTTAAATGTGCATGTGTAGTTTAATAGATGTTGAGTAGTTGTGTGAATTGTAATGTAATGTGATTTTTATTTCACATTTTAGCTTTAATTGTTTATTATTGTGGTTGTGTTAGAAATGTTGTGCTTATTTAATGTTTTAGTTTTATACTTATTTCAAAATTTCATTACCCAGAAATTCCTTTAATGATTTATATGTGTAGAAAGCTCTTAATTTTTATAGACCAGATGAAGTAAAAATTTTAGAAGGCCTGCAAAAATTTCAGAATGATGAAAATGCCTACAATACTGAGGTATGATTTATATTTATAGTTTTTCTTTCCTCCTGTAATATTTTATATTTAAAAATTTAAGTTTGGGGAAGGGAAGAAAAAGTTTAACTATTAATTGTCCTCTATTTCATTATTTTCAAAAATTATTTATATGATTTCATGTGGTGAGTTTAATTCAGGTAAATATATTTTTTTGTAACTATTTAAATATTATGGTAGATTTAAAGAAATATTTTTGTAATGTAAATAAATTTTGTAACTTAAGATATTTAGTATAAGAGAATAAGATTATAGTTAACTCTTTAAAGTAAAGAAAACTAAATTTTGAAGTATTAAGAATCTGGAAATTCATTTGAGAAGAAAAGATTGGGGCTTAATGATGTAAAAACTATGAAATATTTTTAAGGTAAAGGAATTTCTTTGAGTTTCAAATTTAGGGAAAGAAATGTGAAGTTCAAAATCATTAAAGGCTATCCAAATATAGTAATCCTCATTTGAAATAGGAAAAAGAAAGGATTGAAAACAATCTCTGAAAAGAAAAGAAAAATATATAGGATTGAAAGCAATCCAAATGAAAAAGAGAAAAGAAAGAAAAAAAATTATTGAAATGAGGAGAAGCTTGAGGATATGCCTAATCAAAAATTGGCTTCACCGGACCTACCTAAAGGGAAAACCTAAAAACATTTCTGAACTTATATTTATGGAATAGATCTTTTACTAGTAGAGTTCTCATGAAGTTCCTATGTTTTGAATATTTTAAGTGACTTAATATTACAACATATAGTCATTCTTGAAATGAATAGATGACTAGAACTCTTAAAACTTGATGACTAGATAATCTTGTGGCTATAGAGTTAACTCAATTACTTGATTTTTTTTGAAAATCTCACTATGATATTTATTTAAATCAAACTTATAGTATTTTTGAATTAAAACTTTATTGTAGTAGATCATGACTTTTACATAGTACTAAAATTACTTGAGGATAAGTAATAGTTAAGTTTGGGGGATTTTGATGAGAGGAAAATATGTTGAGATTTGCATACCTATTTTATATTGTTCTTAATGATATTGCACTTTAAAGAAATGTATTTTTGATGTTTTATTGCGGGAATGATGAATTAGGGTCAATGGAGCAAAAAGATGGAAAAATGGGCAAATTTGGAGCGAAAAGGCCCAAAATATGTGGATTTGAACTTGGCCACGGACGACGTCTTGACCCCACCGACGATAAGTTTTTCTCGAGGCTACAAGAAAAAATTCTCCAGAAGTCCGCTGACGGCGCCCTCAACATCGCCGACGGCGAGGTCGACGGTTGTGCCTACTCAAGCTTTGGATAAGGCCAAATTTTGAAGGGATGCTTAGGCAACTCTTAGGAAAGCTCATCTACAACTTTAAAAGAATATTTTGGCCAAAAATTAGAGAGGTCCTGGATGTTAGAGAGGTTCTATTAGTGTATAGAGAATTTGTTAGAGTGTCTAAATTGTGAGGAATTCTTCGAGAGATTGTAAGAGTGGAGGGAAAGTGAGAGATTTCATCCTCCTTGCTACTTCGAAGTGGAATTCTGTGTGCTGTAAAGAAAGGAAGAGATTCAAAAGAACTTCGAGGAGTGTTCTTGGGGAGAAATTAGAGATAAGTTATTTACTTATTGTAGTTTGTATGACTTTGATTTTATATATGAATTTTGATTTTTGTTGCATTTTCCCCACGAGATCTGAGTAGTTTTCTCTGTCTTTCTCCTTGTCTCGAGATTTGTGAAATGGTGAAGCCATGAAAATGTTTAAGAAAATTTGAAGATCTTTTCACCTCGATCTTAATTTACTTTCAATCTAGCCAATTGATTTGTTAAAATATGTTGAGTTTTACAACTAAAGTGAAGATTACATCCAAGATTCATGAAGGACAAAGCCCTTGGAAGTTGGGTGCAAATTAATAGGGAAATAATGTTATCAGGCGTAGAATTGGAGATTTTAGAGTACTAGACTAAAATTCCCAATTCGGTCCTATTGTTTGGGTGCTGAAGTGTAGATGTTAGCCCTCTGGTGAGGGGAACGTGGGAGCTCTGAAGTGAGAGCCGGTATCCTACCAGCCTAGCCGCAAATTCAGTAAACAAGCGTAGGATTAGTCAATGTTCTTTATGGTTGGACCAAAGGGTAAAGAATATTTATGCTCCTATTTGGCACAATAAAATTTGAACTAATTCACTTTATCCATTCACTATAATTTCTTGAGGAGAAGAAGGATGTTTTCTTATATATTGAATATCACATTTAAACCTTCATTAGTATCATTTGTTATTTAATAGTTATTAAAATTACATATTTATTTCAATTGCCTATTAGTGACAGATAAGCAAATTGAACTTGGTTGTTCTGATTAAAGGATTGCTTTTTTTAAAATCTTAGTCCGCAGTTCTAAACTTACTCCCTATGGGATCGATATCTAGGACTCCATTGGAGACCTATATTACATGAGCGATAAGTATAATTACATTGATAAGTGTGACTTTACAATTATTGAATATTTATTACATCCATATTTAACTTATACTTTTGAGCATATATAAAGTCACCGGTCATAAATCAAAGCTCCAATGTTGATGAGCTTTCCTTCTTAGATAAAAGAATTTAATGTCACACTCTCTCTGGTCACTTCATTGAGATGGTTTGTTGGTAGCAGACGAGCAAAAATAAAATAGTGTCAGACCTTTGAAGGTGCTCAATACCTTGAAGTTGAAAAGTTGACTCTCTTCTCATTAGTGATCTTTCAAAGTCCTCTTCCAACAGTCAAGTAAGAAATAATCTCATCTAGCTCTGCCTCAGTCAGACAATAATTTTCATAAAAGCATAACGTATCAGATGGTAGATGATAAAACAAGTTGATTACCTCCAGTGAAAAAGGTAACAAATTTCCTCGAACCATAACTCTATTGTCTTCAGCCTTACGGAGGTTAGCATAGAACAGCCTAACAACATAAATAATTGCTTCACATCAAGGTAAAGCAACAACTTCTATCTATTTGGATATATAGTCCAGTGCTAACAAAATATATAAATTTTCGAAAGATGGTATAAATTGTCCCATAAAATCTAATCCACAAACATAAAAAATTTTAACTTCTAGCATATAATTGACGGGCATCTCATTTCTTCTAGAAATTTTGTCTACTCTTTAACATCGATCATAAGTTTCGATATAAGCATTAACTTCTCTAAAAATTGTAGGCTAATAGAATCTAGATTGTAAAATTTTTTATTGTTTTATTAACACCAAAATGTCGCCTAAAATAAGAATTATAACATTTTTGGATAATCTCACAAGTTTCTTCTAATGGTACAAATCTTTGAATAATCAGATCTTTTCCTTAATTATATAAAAATGGGTCATCCCAAAAATAAGTCTTAGCTTCAGAAATAAATTTCCTCTTCTGTTGGTATGTCATTCTATAAGGTATAATATCACTAACAATAAAGTTTACAATATCATACCACATAAGACGCCACTCATTAATGATGAAGAATTTTTCATCTGGAAAATGCTCATTAATTTCTTTTTCAACATAGAGTGGTTTTTCTAACTCAAGCCTGGACAAATGATCAGCAATTTGATTTTCAATCCCCGTCCAATCTACTATTACAAAATTAATATCTTGCAAAAGAAGAAACCAACTTATAAGTCTAGGTTTAACATCTTTCTTTTTCAATTGATACTTAATAGCAGAATGATTTGTATGCGCTACACAATGAGTTCCAATCAAATATAATCTAAATTTATTAAAAACAAATACTATTGCTAATAACTTTTTTTTAGTAGTTGTATAATTAATTTGAGTTTCATTATGAGTTTTACTAGTATAGTAAATAACGTTGAAATTTTTATCATATCATTGTCCTAAAACAACTCTTATAGCATAATCGCTAGCATCACACATCAATTTAAAAGGTTTTCCCCAGTCTGGTGAAACTATAATTGGTGCAGTGATTAATTTTTCTTTTAATAACTTAAAAGCTTTTAGGAATTCCTCATCAAAATTGAGAATTGCATCTTTCTCCAATAAATGGCATAAAGGCTTAGTAATCTCTGAAAAACCATTAATATATCGCCTGTAGAATCTATCATTTCCCAAAAAACTCTTAATTTCCCTTACATTTGTTGGATAAGGTAAATTAGCGATCACTTGAATTTTAGCAGGATCTACTTTGATATCATTTTCTGATATTTGATGACCTAATACAGTTCCTCCTCCTACCATAAATTGTCATTTTTCCCAATTAAGGACTAAATTTGTTTCTTTACAGTGCTTAAGAACTTTAGATAAATGTTTTAAACACCAGTCAAATGAAGTTCCAAACATTAAAAAATCATTAATGAATACTTCAATCCCTTTTTTAATTAAATCACAAAAAAATGTCATTATACATATTTGAAATATAGCTGGCGCATTACATAAATGAAATGACATTCTTATGAAATAAAAAGTACCATAAGGACTGGTAAAAGTTTTTTTTTTATTTTGATCCTCAGGAGATATTTGAATTTGGTGATAACCAGTATATCCATTCGTAAATAAAAGTAATTATTCCCAGCTAGTCTATCCAGCATTTGATCTAGAAAGGGTAATGGAAAATGATCTTTCCTAGTGGCAAGATTTAATTTTATATAATTAATGCATATTCACCACCTTGTAACTTGTCTAGTGGGTATTAACTCATTATGTTCATTTACTATTACAGTTACTACTCCTATCTTAGGAATGAAGTGAATTGGACTAACACATGCATTATATGAAATAGGGTAGATAATTCCAACATCTAACCATTTTAAAATTTCTTTCTTTACAACTTCTTTCATAACATGATTCAATCTCCATTGAGAATCAGCCCTGGGTTTGCAGTTCTCTTCCAAATAAATTCTATGCATACAAATTGAGGACTGATTCTTTTAATATCAGCAATTGTCCATCCAAAGACATTCTTAAAAATTTTCAGAATTTTCATTAACCTTTCTTCTTCTTCCATTGTTAATTTTGAGGAAATTATAACTGGTAAAGTAGAAGAATCTCCTAAAAAGGCATATTTTAAATGATAAGGAAGTAACTTCAACTTAGGTTGTGGAGATTTTTAAATTGATGGACAAAATGATTTATCTTTTTCTATCGTGTCCAAAATTTCAAAACTTTATCGAACAAAGTTTAAATCTTCCTTAAAAAGATCTTCAAATTGATTTAATTACTCTTCTGTCTCATGTTCCTAATCTTGCACTTCAGATTTTTCTTCATAAGTCATTTTGAAATAGCATTCACTTAGATATCTTATAACATCCATTGTAAAGCATTTATCATCTTTACCTTTTGTAGTGTATTAACTTAGTCCTTCCCTTTGTTAATTGGACCCCCAAATATTAGAATGGTGCTGCCATCTGTTGGAACCCAGTATAATCTAAAATCCAATGCTTATTCTAAATATTAACCTGTTTCTTGAATAACACATTTTAGAATAAGCATTCAAAATTTTACTGAATTCTCATTCCCCTCCATCCATCTTTTAATAATCATGCAGGAAGTATAGGTGAAGCCCCTAACTGTCAAAATTTCCATGACAAAGTCCCAATAAATAGTTTCATAAGTCTTCTCAATGTCTAACTTGTAAATCAAATTTCCTCCCAAAAAAAGAGTGTCTAAGTCCAGTAATAACTCTTGTGCCAGCAGAACACTGTCCCCAATGTTTGTGCCTTTAACAAAAGTAGCCTTCTTGGGACTTATAATATTCTGTAAGATTGGTTGGAGCCTCATCAATATAATCTTACTTATAATTTTACTTATCACATTAGTAATACTAATGGTCCTGAAGTTCTTCCAGCTCTCTCTTAAAATTTATTTAAGGAGGAAAACAATGTTGGCAACTCTGAATTACCTTGGTAAGTTACCCCCTAGAAGAAATACTAAATTGCATGGATTATGCCCCCTTGAAAATGTCCTAGGTTTTTTTTATAAAAATTAGCTGTGAACCCATCTGGTCCAGCAGCCTTGGAGCTATCAATTCAGAAAAGTGCATGTTTAATCTCCCCTTCTTTCAGAATTTCAGAAAGGTTGACAGTAGCAGTGAATTCCTTATCTGATTCAAAAAGCCTTTTATCAATCAGGTCGCTCTTTAGATTTTTGCACTACATCAAATTTTGATAGTAATCTACAGCACTCTGAGCAATATCCTCAATTTTCCTAAGATAGTTGCCTTGAAAGTCTTTAATCTTGTACATGTTGTTGCATCTCCTTTGATGCTTGATACAAGCATGGTAAAATTTGGTGTTCCTATCACCTTTTTTAAACTTATTTTGATTGGATTTTTGTCTTAGGAAGAGATCCTGCCCGACCACAATAGTAAGCAACATATCATTAGCCTCATGCAGTGTTGCTTNGAGTTTCTTCTCAGTTTGTTCCACAACATTCATTATATTACCAAAGGTACTCCAATTCCACTGACTTAATGAATTCCCAAAATTTTTCTGTAGTCTCCACAGCTTTATCAAGGGATTGGGATGCTCACAATCTTTTGAATTCTCTTTAAAAATATGAAAAAACCCAGGATGAGAGGCACAAAAGTTAAGATATCTGAAACTAGGCTTGCCAGTCTGATTAGATGCTGATATATTGATAAGAAGTGGTCTATGATCAAACCTTACCGTGCTAAGATGAGTGATAGTAGTGTGCAAAAAGTATTGTAGCCAAATGTTGTTTGTTAAAATTTTGTCTAGCCTTTCCCAAAGTTTACCTCTTCTCCAAGTGAAATCCGGACCACGATACCCTAGGTCAAAAAGCCCTGAGGCCAGGATGTTTTCATTGAAATTAGTCATGATGGTGGTATTAACAGGTCTTCCACCCTTCTTTTTAGCAGGAGATGCCAGACAATTAAAATCCCCCCTACCAACCAAGGTTTGTAAGTGTTTCAACTTATACTTCTTAAATTATTCCAAAGTTCAATTCTAGTTGTTTTAGTACAACCATCATAAACAAAAGAAGCATAGCCATCCATTCCATTCATACTGAAAGAGATATGGAGTAATTGATTATGGTTCAGCATAATTTTGCAATTCATCTCATTTCTGCACAGAAGCCAAATCTTACTGTTAATGTTCCACATAATGGAAAAACTATGGAAATTTTTTTGATACTTTTAGGAATTTTCATGAATCAAATGCTCAAAAATAGCTAAGCACCAAATTTTGTGCTTCCTTTTTAAATACTTTAGCCTTTTAAAAGATAAGGGGTCGGCTAAGCCCCTTATGTTCCATATAGGATGTTAAACATGTTGAAGTGATTTAGATCTCCCCCTAGTTAATCTAGGAGGTGATTGTCTTCTTTTGAAATTCTTGCTTCAAGTCTCCTGACTTTAAGAGTCTATCCATGGAATTTTCTTCTTCCTCTTCCCCTTTTGTATTTGCCACTCATTCTCAATATGCTTCATCTCCAAGACCAATGAAGCATTTGGTGTGTCAGCATTGTCTGAACTATCTTGCTGTTCATTTTGTACACTTGCCTCAGCTTCCATTACAGTACTGGAATTCAATCCCTCCTCCATGTTAGCGACTATAGGCACCATATCTGTCAGTTGAACATCGATTACCTGTTCCTTAGGTGTGACAAAAATGATCCCCTCTTTTTCTTCAGTCAGACATCTGGGAACAACCTTTCCCAGGGGAAGGAGAGGATCCTCCCCAATAATTATTCTGATGTTCAGTGTGGGAACTTCTTCACTGGCATGTCTTGGCATCTACTCAAAATAACCAAGTACCTCCTTATTCTGAGAAATTTTTCTGGATGGGGGATGAAGCCTATAGCATTTATCCATAGTATGACCAAACATTTTACAATGTTGGTAATAATATGACTTATGTTCAACAAAGGTTTCCTGCCAGAAGCCCTCAGTTTCAGAGCCTATCCATATCCTTATTACCTCAGGAAGTGTGACATCTTTTTCCACCTGTATTCTAGCAATTTCTGGTCTAACCTTGTTGAATGTTGGAGTGTCCACCCTAAGTTGTGTTCCTAAAGCCCTTTCAATGTTAAATAATGCATTAAGCTTGAAGAAAGGAAGGGGAAGTCTTGTAAGTTTATATCAAATGGGCACCATTGGAGGCATCTTACTTGGATCAAAATTAGAGGTCCATTTTTTAATTTTCATTGTAACTCCTGCAATCACTAATGTCTGCTTAGCAAAGAGCCTGTCACAATCCTCTTCCACTGAAAGCTGAATTAAGAGATGTCTCCCATCTAGGGGACCAATTTTCCAAGCCCCAATGAAGTTGATGGTGTTAAAATATTTTCAAACAAGTTCTCCCAAATGGAACTATCCTATTAAAGAGAACTTAACTTCATCTTTTAGTGTGAAAAATTCTTGGTGTGTAAAATAGACAGCAGTTTCCTCATCTTTAGAACCAAGTGGATTAATACAAGGACAAATATTTTTCCCAGCTG
>NEWO01002558.1:11100-31036 GCA_003013225.1 Phalaenopsis aphrodite
TTGGTCAAGTTAAGACAAAAATTTCATTATTTGATTTAATTAAATCAGTCATGAATCACAATCTAGTGCACCATCGTGTCTAGTGTCCTAATTAACTTATGAACTAGGGTCAGATGTCTGGCTTCTTAGGTTCATTTGAAAATTAGGATGTGAACTCTCTTAGGGTGTACTCATAAGACCTAAGAAGCCTACACTTTAGTTTGAGTTTGAAGTGTTCTAAAGTGTCTATCTTCAATTAAATATTTTTCAACTAATCCTCGAACATCTTTAGATCAAGCTCAGCTCGCTATCAGACTCCTAAAACCTAGGGGCAAACCTATAATTTTGGCAAAAGGGTTGTGAAATGTGTTTCAATCCTAATTAAAGCAATTTTGTTTAAGTTTATTCAAAGCTTAAGAAACTTAAATGCAAATCTACTGATATTTCAATCCATGCTCCTAATCGTTATTTAAACTTTTAATTTGTTTCAAATTTCAACTATTCTTCCAATTATAATTTCATCTTTCTTGTGCAAAAGGAATAATGAATGATTTGTTATCCTATATCCTCTTTAGGTTTCATCATCTCAACAGACCAAATTTCATTTTTAATTTCCTCTCCATTTCTTTTTATTCATATTTTTCTTTAAGATCATGAATCATTTCTGAAAATAATTAAATCGAAAATTCTCATTTTTAACTTGACCGTTAAAAAAAAGAAAACAAAACAAACGAAAATAGGTCAATCCACTTTTAAAACAAAGTTAAATCAATAAAGCCTAGAGTAAAATTGTAAGTGCGTCGGCCTAAAAACATTTAAAACTCGTTAAAAAAATGACCGAATCAATCACAAAAAGTAGTTTTAAAAGCCTCAAAATATAATTTAAACCTTCAAGAATAAAACTTCAGAATGTGGCGAATAAAACTTTAAAATATAGCCCAAACATATTAGTAGAAAATGCTCAAAGTACGGCTCATCCAATCAATGAACCGGCCTTCACAGCAAAGGTGAAAATTCACCACATTAGGATTTGCGGCCAGGGACAATAAAGGGGAAAACCAATCTCAAACCAAACATCTTCAATCATAAGAATTAAAGGAAAAGATCCACATCCAGGAGAAATGAAAGGAAAGCTAAATCCGAGCCAAATATAATACTGACAACAACAATGAAGCTCATGGCCAAAGGCAGAAAAGAGGGAAACAAACCCCATGCACGACCACGAATAGTGAAAGAGAACCCTCGTGGGTATTATTATTACATTGCCTTTGATATAAATAAGAGAGTGAATGTGCAAGCGAAAACAACCCAAACACAGGCTTCCAAATAGCTCACGGGTAAGGCTCACAAAAGGAACAAAATCACCACAAAGTCAGCCATCAAATAGCCACCAAACAGCATTTATATGGGCCCAATCACCAATTACAACACCCAAACAACTAACTACAACAATTAATAACACTTTTAAGCTTCCAAACTGCTATAAACAACAATTCTGAACTTCCTACAGTCAACAACAACTTCCTACAGCTTTGCTACAGCAAACCTAGCAGTTTAAAAGCTCCCAAACAATCATTAAATTAGCCTCAAACAAGCTCCAGGAAAAGGGGCAACCCGAGCCCAATACAATGGCAAACCAAGCTCAAGAAATATTCCAAAACCTCAGCCAATATAAATCACCAAAGGAAGCCCGAACCAAGCCCAGAAAAAGGGCAACCCAAGCCCAATACAAGGGCAAATCAAACCCAAAAATAGTCCAAAACAATAAGAGACTTAAGCTAATATAAATCATCAAAAACAGAGCCCAAACCGAGCTTACTAACATGGGAAAAATAAAGTAAAATTTCCAGCATTTTCCATTTTCAAAGGACTAAAACAGCACCCAACAAATGGGTCAAAACAAAACAAAATTTTCAGCATTTTCCCTCTCCAAAGAGATCAAAATTGTACCCAACAAGAGGGGAAAAACAAATAGTTGCCTTTCCAGCATGAATCTATTCCAAAAAGATCCAAATCATACCCAACAAGATTGGAAAAACATGGCCATCAAATCCAAATCAAATCCAAATCCGTTAGAGCCTTATATTCCTAGGTATTAGAACTAATATATGTTCCAAACTGCAGCAAGTAACAGGAACGAATAAGCATAAACAAGTTCCCAATGCCAACATGTTATTTAGCATTGAAACTAATTCCAACCTCCATTTGAACAAAATAGGTATAAGAAAAGCTTTAACATTGCATTTTTTTTAGCATGCATTCCATAGAATAAAAACTAAAACTTTTCAAAAAGAAACCTCATTCACCATATATTTTGAGCAGAGAAAGAAAAGAAGGCAGCCCATGTATGCTTTATTTCTCACTAAACCTAGCAAGAATCCATGCTCAAATCTCGAAACAGGCCTAGATTTTTACTTTCACATTCCATGCTACCATTTGTGAATATGAAGTGATTAAAAGAGCAAACATCAAAGCCAAGAAATTAACTGAATGAGGGCAAAATAACAAGCTCTATCAAACCTCTCCATACCTAGGCTAGCCGAAATATCTCCCACCTTTCTTCCATTCCTATTTTATCTTCTTTTTTTTAAAGAAACAAAATAAACCAGCTTAATGTCCCAATCCAAGCAACGCATCATATTTTAACATGCATAAAACTATGCCTTAGAGTTGGGAAACAGGAGAATACCACACCCGTGCACATGCACCTCATAAAGATGCAAACCCTCAAATCCACCAAGTGGAACACATTAAGCCCAAAGAAGCTTTCACATGCTTTAAAAGAGCAAAGAAGTATTTTTAGATGCCATTGAAAACGTTGCAAATCAGAGGAAGGAAGATAAATACCTCTTAATTTCGACTTAAAGCAAAAAAAAAGTAAGACAGATCCAATAAAATGCCTTCCAAAGGAATCCTCTTCCTAAAAGCTTCATGAAGTAGCAACCAACAAATCCCTTAGATTCCCAGCACGCAAAAAAAAAAAAAACTAGCCAAGAAGAACCTAAAAGCTTCGAGAAACAACCACCAACGAATGCTCCACTCTTCATCACACGAAAATCAAATTTTGGATAAGATGTTAGCAGATTTTTCTTCCCTAAGACCTCCCACAGTAAAGAAGAAGGAAAACAGCCTTTGAAACAACAAATAAAAAAAAAATGCAGCCTCTTCAAACAGTACCCCAAAGCCACTCTCCTTTTTCTCTAGAAATTTTCAACAGCCCCCAGGCTGCAGATGATGAAAAGACTGAGTAAGAATGAAATTAGAGGAGATTTTGGCAGCACCTCCCCGCTCTCAGAAATTTCAGCCAGCATTGAACGACTCCCCAAGGTGGGGTTTTATATCCACAGGAAAAGGGGAAAGGGGTCATTTTACCTCTGTTGGAGCGGTCTAATAAGGTATTGGCAGAGAAAGGATCACATTTAGGGAGGAGGAGGCGACCTCGAGAAGAAGGGATCGACCATTCGACATACCCCAACAGGCGAGCCACGCGGTCGGGCGGAGCTCGAGGAGGCAAGCTGCATGCGCGAATGGCAGAGGAGAGGTGGGAGAGGAAGACTGGGCTCGGCGAGCCATGGCGCCGCTCGATTGATCCATGCCTGGGAGACGAGTCGCGGGAGTTAGGGCACGCCCGAGCAGCTCTCGGTCGAAGAAGGGAAAAGAAACACGCGACTGAAGGAATGCCGCGGGTTAGGTCAATAGAGATTAGGTTTTATAAATATTATATAATTAAAAAAAATAAGTATGAAAATACTTAATTTTTAAAGTAAAAATTTGATTGCACATTTTCATTTGTGCGTGAAATCATTGCAAATTGGATGTCTTTTTTAGGTAATTTTGACGTTCTGGATGCGCTGAGGCGGTCCGTTTCATCGTCAAAGGTCGTTTTGACGATTTTATCGATTTCCGTGACATTTATCCGTGCTCGGAATTGTAGCAATATAAGTGTCTTTTCCTACCAAAATTGGTGTAACGGACGCGTTGGCGCAGTCCATTTTGTCGTCGGAGGTCGTCCAAAGAAGTTCACATTTTCACCCGTCTTTTAGGCTCAATTGAAGTCCGACCTCATGCAATTTTGTAAATTTTGTGCATTTGGTGAGTGTATGTGTCGATAAAGTCCTGACGAGGTTTTCCTAGGGCTTGAAATTCTATTGGGGACTTCTCCCTGAGTCTCCACATAATAGCCCTTAACCGCTCGTCCATAAGACGATGCTTTTGAGACCATAAATGCTAGACATCACAGGAATATAGGAAGTGTTTTGGAATTTCTAAAATGATGGGTCCCAATTTTAGTTTTCTAAGATGGTCAATAAGAACTCCTAGAGCTAGATTCTAAGACCATAAGAAAAAAGAAATGACCTTAAAAATGAGGTCAACAAATGGACCACAATAGGTGTGGTGTGCTGAGCAAGCACACCGCGCATAATGGTGTTGACTGAATGGATCAACGAACCAAATAATTGTTCAAGTAAACCAACCAAATATTGAACTTGATATGAAATTGGGCTTGAGTTGAGTTCCCAATCGGGAACCCCCAACTCGAGAAATATTTTGTGAATGAATGAGTTGGGCCCTCCGTTGGAGGGTTCCCAACCCAAAGGTAACAGTGCATTGAATATCTTCGAAAGGTTTTCGTTGGGGATTAACAAACATATTTGATCGAAATCGAAGATTCAGAACCCTTGCTGAGGATTAGTTTGAGAAGGAGAGCACAGGAACTCACACCTATCCTATATGCTGAGATTGTAGAGTTCAGTGTTGAATTTTGCAGAGATTGTTGTGGAAATTATGGAACCGTGAGTATAGAGGTTTGTGAAACTTATGAAGTGCAAAAAATTTTTTTATGGAAAGAATCGAAATCCTTGCACCGATCCCAAAATATATATATTTAAAGGAATCAGAATCCTTGCACCGACCCAATGATATCGTGAATATGGAAAATATGTGGATAGAATATGAAAGTATGTGAAGGAATCGGAATCCTTGCACCGACCCTGAAATATAAATTTAAAGGAATCAGAATCCTTGCACTGATCCTAAAATATCGTGAATGTTAAAAATATGTGGATGAAATATGAAAATATGTGAAAGAATCAGAATCCTTGCACCGATCCTGAAATATCGTGAATATGGAAAATATGTGGATGAAATATGAAAATATGTGAAGGAATCGGAATCCTTGCACCGACTCTTGTAATATATATTTAAGGGAATCAAAATCCTTGCACCGACCCTGAAATATCGTGAATATGGAAAATATATGGATGGAATATGAAAATATGTGAAGGAATCGGAATCCTTGCACCGACCCTGGAATATATATATTTAAAAGAATCAGAATCCTTGCACCTACCCTGAAATATCGTGACTGTGAAAAATATGTGGATGAAATATGAAAATATGTGAAGGAATCGGAATCCTTGCATCGACTCATGGAATATATATTTAAAAGAATCAGAATCCTTGCACCGACCCTGAAATATCGTGAATATGGAAAATATGTGGATCAAATATGAAAATATGTGAAGGAATCAAAATCCTTGCACCGGCCCATGAAATATATATTTAAAGGAATCAGAATCTTTGCACCGATCTTGAAATATCGTAAATATGGAAAATATGTGGATAGAATATGAAAATATGTGAAGGAATCAGAATCATTGCACCGACTCTCAGAGAATTTGAAATTTGAAGGAGAATTTGTGGAAAGTTTGTGAAATTCTTATAGAATTTGTAGAATTTAGGCGAGTTGTGAAAAATGCATGTAGTAATTTATGCAGTATAGAATTTTGTGAAAGTTTATGCGGATGTTGCAAATATATGGATATTTGTGAAGAATTATAGGGCTTATGAATGTTCTGGAAAAAAAAGGTCCATTGAAAAAGAATGTTGGAGGTTCATATATTAATCCCAAGAGGGAAAGTCGGAGATTCGCATCCAACCCCAAAGTTGATTGAAGAATTATCCCTGTGGGAAGAGATGCAGCTCTATATGTAGAACCAGCCGAACCTCATATGTACCAGGCAAGGGTCTGAGAAGAGTGTAGTTCTATAGAGCGAGCTAACCTCTTCCATAGGAGGAAGTGGACCCAATTTTAGACAAGTGCAACATCCATGTTTCTAAGAACGATGTTGTCTTTGAAATATCATGATGCATAGTACTTCTCGAGGTATCATTCGTTGACTGCAGGTATGTCTAAAAATAACTCATTCTTTAAGGTAATTTCAGAATTAAATTCTCTCAAGTACACATAAATATGTGCTATTTCTAAGGACATCACAGCTCGAGAGGCTGCAACCTCATAGCCTCATTTGTAGTAATTGTCGCTTGCTTTGAAATTGATTCTGTAAAAGTTGTTCTTGTCGTCTTTGAGGAGTCTCTCTGATGTTTTTCAAATTGTCGTTGGAGTTGTATTTGCTGGGCGCTGAAGAATTTGACTTCATGGTTGAATTTCCATTAACTGCTAATATCATCGTCATCTCTTTAATTCTTTCTTTCTGAGCCTAAGTAGATTTTATAAATCCTGATCGTGTGATCAAAATATTTTTCACTTACCAAAAGTATTTCTGAGTTAATTAATAGCCGACCAAAAGACGCGAGATCACTTAACTTTTTTCTGAGTATAATATCGGAAGAATTTTCTTAAGAGAGTCTCCAAGTCTCATTAATTAGGAGAAATTCGGACACCAATTTTTTATTATATATCCACCTCAAACTTCTTCTCAGGGAGACTTTCACATTTTTGCTTTGATTTCCTCTTTTTTGTATCATTTCTCCTTATTTTGTTGAGAATTACTATATCTGGGAGAGCATGATTTAAAGATTTTGAATATCTGAATTGAGACACCAATTTTTGATTTTATGCTCACCTCAAGCTTTTTCTCAGGAAGACTTTCACTTTTTTTGTTCCGTTTGTTTTCTGAGAATTACTATATCTGGTGGAACGTATTTTAAAGATTTTGAATGTCCAAACTCTCCTGACTAATAGTTCTCAAATATTTCTTAAAATGAATTCTAGGATATTATAACTCATTCGAAAGCTAGGACTCAGTCACTTGGCAGAAGATTAAAAGACTCGTGATATCCTGAGTCAATTGCTCGTATTTCAACCACACTATCTTATTTTGAAATCAACTTAGGACTCAGTTTGAATTCTTTAAAGTGGATGACTTTGTTATTAAGACATTAATTTCATTCTCCCATAAAGTCGTAGTATCTTTCACAATGCTGGAATTTTTATCTTTGATTACTTCTTTCTCGATTATCCGAACATTGAATGTTTTGTTAACTGTGCCTTCCAACACTGAACAGTTCTGAAAAACAACAAGTTCATTTTTATTTATGGCGATGGGAGGGAAATGACAGACAAACATTAATATCACTAACATTCTTCTTGACAACAAAAGTAGTACAATAGTAATTAAAAGACATTTCATTTATTGACAATTGCGTAGGAATAAGTTGAAACAAACAGATCGACCGAAATCATAGTGATGAAACCTCTTTCAGGTCCCTCTCAAATATTCTTTCAGGATTGTTATGCTTCCACTCTCTAAGTTTTTCTTGAGCCAATTCTTGAAAGCAAAACAATTTTCTATAGTATGTCCGACCATTCTGTGATATGGGCAATATAATGGATGATCTTTCTAATCCACCTCTTCTGGCTTCTTGGGCTCAGGTAATTGAAATTCAGGTTTCTTGAGCAGGTTGCGGAACATCTTTCCTACCACTTCATCCTTAAAAGGATATATCTTATTCAAACATTCTGTTATGGTCGGAAGTCGTCTTCCATCTGTCTGATATGACTTCTGCTGAAATGATTGTTGATGGTATTGTTGAGAGGATTGGTAATTGTGTTTCGGCTGCTCTAATTGTATATGTATCGGTTATTTGCATCTATCCACCGCTGCCACTGTTCTTGTCTTTTTCTCAAACGTGTTCATTGGCTTTGATTTCTCTTTTTTCTCTGGAAATCCGAACTGCTTAACCTCTTCTTGCAAACTTGCGGCTTTACTTAATAGCTTTTCAAATGTTTTAATGGTGAATCCTTTGAGCATGAAGGCTATCGGACCATGTATATGCTTGAGCAAAATTCAAATTGCATGCTGCTTTGGATATTGAACCAAATTGAACTCTTCTGGATATGATCTTCCTCTTAAAACTGACAATCCTCCTTTGGATTGAGCTAAAGCCTTTTGTATCCGTGCTTCCACTATTTGCTGGATATTCTTTTCTGGTACTAAAATTTGAACTGACTCCTTTTCTGGTGGATTATTTCTGCTAGAAGGACTGGGGCCGTTTCTTCCTTCTGAAATAGGTACAACCTCCACTCGATTCACTTCTGGGGTAATAGTTAATGGATATTGTGGTTGACTTAGCAGTTTAGCGACGACAACCATCGTCTCCTCCAACGTTTTCGCCATCTCAGCAATTTGCTCATCTCGTATTCGAATTTCCCTTCGCAATTCATCATGGGTGCTCACTTCTACAGGCTGTAAAGCATCACGTGATGATGAAGAAGTTCGGGTTTCAATAACGAGAATGCTGCATACCCTTCTTCCATATTATCCATCAAACTAAAATCTTTACTTTCATCATTCCTTTGTTGTTCTTTTGAGAGCTCTGCAATATCAAGTCTGAGTTTCTCTAGTATTCCTTCAATTGAGTCTTCTTTAATCACTTTAAGATCAACTGGTGGACCCTAGCGGACTTCTGTACTTATGTTAGATCCTGGTGTGACAACTTCTATCTTGGACTTGGGCTCTTCTCTAGGGTGAGAGCTTCTTGCACTTGCTGATGACACTTGACTAGCTCCCTTAGGTCTCCAAACCCTCCCTTGAGGTACTGACGACCGGAGACGGGGTGTCTCGTTGATGGCATCAATAGAGTGAAGGGAAGTAGCGACCCTAGTGCGCAGATCAGATGCAACAGTAGACAATCTCTTACCACCCCTTAAGGGCGATGATCTTGATCATGATCGTAGTTTATATGATTTTTGTTTTGTAGCATTGAATCTAGTAGTAGCATCGGTAATTATTCAATCCTCCAGCCGGAGCTTGCAGAAATACGTGATGGTGGCACCTCTAAGGCACTCTTGGTGGGTCTACGAGGTTGTCGAATAGATTCACATTCATCCAATATCCGCATCTTCATTTGAGGGGATACAACACAACCCATCATTTTTAAGATCTCAACAACTGAGCAGTTCTCCTTTCGTGTTATATTTTCAAAGAAGAAGCAAATTTGGGTAAGAGATTGAGATTTTTTTTCTTTTCTCTTTGGTGACGGGGTGGTAACGTCAATCTGACAGCAATTTTACGAATACTTTCTCCTCCATTGACTCAGCCTCCAGTAAAGAAGTTGCATGTGCTGAAGCTAGCTTGACTTCTTGTGCTTTCTGAGCCCTCAATTCCCTCCTCCTGCAGTTCCTTCTTTGGGAACGCGTCAGCAGTGTGAATTTAGAGGAAGAGCCAATCTCAAATGTCGGGTATGAAGGAGCAGAAACATTTATCAAATCATTTTCATGCAGAATTGCTTTTCCTTTCACTAATGGAACAACTGGTGCTTTAAGGGTGGAACTGATTTTCACTTTCTTGAGGGAAGGGAAATCATATTCACCATTTAAGTTGAACTTGGAGGACGGTTCTTGAACATTTGATGCAGCCATTTTTGTTATCACATGAGGTGTTTTTCCAAGTAGTATCTCAAATTCCTCAAATCCGGACCCAAACTGAATTGTGGAAGCAATGTGACGGGCATTCTTATAGGTGGGCAATTTGAACAGAAAAGTCAAACTTGGGGACATCATTACTCCTGTCAATTGTGGATTTCTGAGTGTCAGTATCGTTCAAGACCTTGTAGTTTCAGTATGAAGACTGAAATTAGCACAATTGCCTAACGAACTCGGTATCCTTTAAAATTTATTCTTGTGAATTTTGTCATAAATTTTGTGATTTGTTTTGCTTTGGTATTGGGTTTTGAGATTTCAACATTGTCGAGGAAAGTTGAAAGGGAACTTGATGTGACTTGGAAGAAGGACAAACAAATTTCAGAAGAGAAGTGAAGCGATTATGAGACAAGGAGGTAGCCCAAAATAGGAAATAATCCATTACACATTGGACCCACTCCGACCTCGACACACCACATCTATTAGGGGTCCACCTCGCTAAACCTTAGAGATTCCTGAACCTTTCTACTTAAGGATGATTTAGGCCCCGTTTGGGGCAGCTTATTTTGCTGCGGCGGCGTTTTCAAAACGCCGCCGCCGCAGCGTTTGTTTCGGCGTTTAGGGATGCGTTTTTAAATCGCCGTTAATCGTGTATTCGATATACTTCTATCCATCGAATGCGGGGGAGGGGTTTCGTTCGGCGTTGGCTAGGGCTTATTTTCCTCCTGTGCCCCTGTGGATTCTCTCTCGCGCTCTTCCCCGCGATCTCATTTATCGATCTTCTCGTGCGTAAACTTCTGGTGAGATATTGCGTAAACTATAGAAATGACACTCCTTTGATCTCTCTGGTTCGTTTATGCGGCTCAAATGTTTTTTTTAGTGTTCCTTTGGTTTCTTTTTAGGGCTAGAAGACAACTTCGAAGCTTTTTAGGTTCTTCTATATGCTCTAGAAATGTTCTCCATAGATCTTCTCTGGTTTTTATGCCCTTACGTTTTGCTTTTTTGGGATTTTTAGCTCTTACATTTAGGGATTTTTAGATCTTGCTCTGGAAATGAATCACATATTTACAGTGCATTTAGATCAATATGCCGCACTCATTTTTTGGGATTTATATGACGCACTTCTCTGGTTCTATATTTACAGTGCATTTACATGTTTCGGTTCTGTATGCCGCATTTTGTTTCGTTCTATATTTACAGTTTCTGTGCCTTGCAATACATTTCGGTTTGAGTTGTTCTGAAATTTGGAAATAGGAAATTGGGCTAATTTACAGATCTATACGTGCCAGCTGTTCTTGGATTACTTATCTGTGCCTTGCAAGTTATAGAAAATCTAGTTTAAGTTTTGGATGATGAATGGGGACAAGGTTTAGCATTTATGAAATTTTGCATTTAAAGATAACATAATGCATTGTTGCCTTCATATTCGAAAGCTTGGTTCTTCCTGTTTCATTGCAATTAGCTATTTTGATGTGGCCAATTTTCTGGAATTCTTGGTTGCTAGTTCCATCAAAGCATGGTTTTATTCTTTACAGTTGGGGAAATGACTTTATTCTTTACAGTTGGGGGAATGACTTCATTTTTCCTGTTTCATTGAGTGGCATCAATGTTTGGCTTTCGGGTCATTGCAATACATTTCAGTTTTATTCTTTACAGATAACAGAAATCATTGTAGTGATTTCCATTAATGTGGCTGCTAGTTCCATCAAAGCATGACTTTATTTTTTACAGTTGGGGAAATGACAAGGAAATGACATCAATGTATTTAGAGTTGGTCTGTAACCTTTTGGAATTGCATAATAAAATATTTTCGAAGTCTTACTGTGGATGTAGGTCAATGACCGAATCACATAAATCATTTGTTTCTTCATATATTTTTTTTTTTGTTATTGATCAAGTTGTTATGCTCTTGTTTGTGTTGGTGGCAAATGTTTATGTTTGGAGACTGGTGTTCTTGTTGGGTTGATGTTGTTGTGAGCTTGAGATGTTCATGCGCTGAACGTATTATTACTTCAAATATCATCTCTTTTTAATTCTCATTTGTTCTCTGTAACTTCATCATGTCTAAATCAGTTGAAGGGTGGACCTCCGCAATGTGGGATAAGTAAGTAACAAATATTTTCTACGATCTTTGTATAAAAGAAATAGAACTTGGGAACAGGCCAACAACATTTTTTAATAAGGAAGGGTGACAAAATATTGAAAAGAGATTCAAAGAATTGACTGACAGGGATTATGATAAGCTGAAATTTAAAAACAAATGAGATCAATTAAAGAAGGAATGAAAAATATGGAAGGAGTTGAAACGTGGATATACAGGTTTGGGTTGGGATCCGATTAAAAGGACAATTGATGCTCCCGCTGAATAGTGGGCTGAAAAATTAGAGGTATTTTATATATACTCCGTGATTTGTTTGATTTTAATTTCAAATTGCTTCTCTAATTATAATTGTTTAACTATTTGCTCTAAAATGTTCTGTCACAGGCGATACCAACAGCGAAAAAGTATAAGCAGTGCGGGATTGAGCCGGAATTTGAAAAAAACTGGACATAATATTTAAATGGGTTGTCTCAACAGGAAAATTTACTTTCAACCCATGTCAAAGTACTTTTGAAGGGATACCAGATGAGTTCACTCCTGAGTCATTAACACCTGATGAAGAAGTGCCTAGCATTAGCCAGAGTGAAGAACGTTTGTTGAACACCTCCTTCGATCATTTGATTGAAGCTTTTGCAGCTCTACCTATCTCTGATGCGAGCATATTAGACTGTCTGAGACTTTTGCGTACTATTCCTGAATGTGGCAGATAGGAGATTTCACGCACAGTGTGTGAAAAAACTTGAGGATTCAACTAGAATGAAAATATTCATTGCACTAGAGTCAGAAATGCCTCTTGAATATTTGCGGGTTTTGGTCGATGAATGATATTTCTTAATGGATTGTATATGTATTTGCACTATTTGAACTTTGACTTATGTCGTTTTATTTTTAATATGTTTGGGACTTTTAAGCATGCTACCTTCTCGTGTTTGAGATTTTTTTAACTCCTTATGTTAACATATTAAATATTTGGATAGTGGACTATTAATGTTTATATTTTAAATCATTTAGGATGGATCCACAACGTGAACGTCGTAGGAGAATGACATTTGCTACAGCCGTTGCGATATTGTTATTGGATTATTACCTGCATAGGACTACTCGCATTCCCTGCATGACATCCACCTTTGTTGGAGATAGATGGGTTGATGAAATGCTTTCTGGCCATCCAATAAGATTCAGAAATATTTTCAGAATGACGACACTTATTTTTATGGATCTTCTGCACGAGTTATGTGTAAATCACGACCTCCAGGGTTCTTCTAGAACTACGTGTAGGGAGGTGTTGGTTATAACACTGTACATTCTGTCACATAATGAGTTAATTCGAGGAGCTATGGAAAGATTTCAACATTCATCTGAAACAATTAGTCGTTATTTTTCAAAAGGGATACATACACTTGTTAGCTTAACAGCTCAAATAATTAAACCGGAGGATCCATCATTTGCTACCACTCCAGAACAAATTGCCAACGATCCACGATACATGCCATATTTCAAGGTAACTATCAGTGTTTTTAATTTATTACATTCTATATTTTAACAATATTATTACTCTCTAACGGTTAATTAAACAGAACTGTATCGATGTAATTGACGGTACCCACGTTGATGCTCGAATACCCAACCACGAGAAGGTAGCATACATCGGTCGGAGTTGTTTAACAATGCAAAATGTCGTGGTTGTATGCGACTTCAACATGTGTTTTTCTTTTGTGGTGGCGGGCTGGGAAGGGAATGCACATGACAGTCGGATTTTCTCCTTTGCTACTAGGAATAGATCGCAGTGTTTCCCTCACCCCCCATCAGGTTAGTTTTGTTTTCCAATTTGTATATGTTAGCATGTAATGTTTTTTATCAACATTGTTTTTCGTACCAGAAAAATATTATCTGGTCGATGCAGGATATCCTATGCAAAGGGGATACCTGAAGCCCTACCCTGACACAAGATATCATATTCCTGATTTCGAGCGAGGTAGTGGCGCACAGTACGTGGTAGAAAAGAAATGTTTAATAAACGCCACTCATCTTTATGCGGGGTAATTGAAAGAACATTTGGAGTTTGAAAGAATAAGTGAGTCACCTTACGTGATATGTCGTCGTATCCTTTCCAAAAGTATGTGCATATTGTGGTTGCAACAATGACACTACATAACTTCATCCGAAGACATTCGTCACGATCAGATACAGACTTCATTATGGCTGACAATGATGAACTGAATGTCTTCGAGCAACCTACAGGATTTGTGGGGGGCATTCGTTACCGGAAGATTATATAGAATCTAATGAATTTGGAGATCAGGAAGGTGAATGTTTGGCTGATATGATTGCTTTAAAGGAGTCTATCACAGATGCTATTTGTGGCTGTTGATCTACCAAGTTTTCCTTTAATAAGGTTATATGTTTATATTGATATGTATTTAATTTTGGTTACTTATAAAATACCTTAAATTGACATTGATTATTTTGTTATTTTTGCAGTTATACAAACATAACTTCCAGGATATCAGGTACAGATAGAGGGATTTTGTGTTATTGTGGACTACCGTCTCCGTTGTTAACGTCACATAAGAAGCATAGCTTTGGGAGGCAGTTTTATGGTTGTGCCAGAGGTGTTTCAGCTCGTTGGGGTTTCTTCCGGTGGGCTGATAGTCCCTCATATTACACTGACAGTAGTCATGCCAGCAGTCATGTGAATCCGATGTTTCCTCCGTCTGACAGTGCAGATGAGAACCGGCATAGCCAGAGTTTGAAGTTAAATATTTTAATATTTCTCTTTGTTGTCGTACATGTATTTGTACTTTTTTTAGTTCTCATGGTACTCATTAGGGTGTGAGAACTGTATGATATCTTTTAGAATTGATCTGTGATTATCATATGTTTCTGCACTATATGTTTATTTTCTATCAATAAGTTATTCTGAACAAGCTGCCCCAAATAGTTTTATCAGACGGGCAGAAATGTCATTTAACCACCAATAAGCTAGTCTGAATAAGCTGCCCCAAACAACAAGCCAGATTATTCTGATAATCTGCAGATTACAGATTATCAGAATAATCTGCTTATCAGCAGATTATAAATAATCCACAGTTGCGCCAAACAGACCCTAAGCAGACAGCCCTTGAATCCAAGAGTTGGCGATACTGACTCAAGAAAGAAATGAGCACAGTAAGTCAACAAAAGAATGATAGTCTGACCCATGAGAGACACGGACACACCACAGATGTATGAAAACAAAACCAGTTGATCAAAGATGGAGAGAGGAACCAATCCCCAGCGGAGTCGCCAGAATTTGTAGGCCGTTTTTAATTTTGATTTTGAAAAATATAGTAAAAATATGAAAATAGTTTTGATATGAATATGATTTTTGAAAGTAACATTTTGATTTAAAAATAAGTGAGACCAAATAAGTCTCACATTTTGAATAGTTTGGGTGGCTAAGCACAATATCACAAGTAATACACTTATCCCGAAGAAAAAAATATATCACCTGTAGTAGACTCAATCACCTAAACTAAAGAATTTGTGACATCAATTTGGTATGCAAAATATTTTAAATAAGGTCAATAAGTTCCCCTACCTAATATAAATATTTGATAGGGTTTATTTCACATGAGTTCCAAGTTTCTTATAGAGGCAAGCCCCTATAGTTAATTACATCTTAAATGATTTGGGCCACTTAAGAAAACTCTCGATTAAGATCAGTGGTTTTACTTTCCAGATTTCAAAGTTTAGGTTTCTACGATTGGACATGAGAAAATCAAATGGGAATGACTCAAAATAAGAACAGTTATTTTAAGGAATCCAAATGAATGAAAAGTAGGGGATATCACGGATCTGGGGAAAACCCTGGTGACCTCCCAACTATCCTACTGTTTGACTTTATATCTTTGAAATGATGTTATTTAATGTTTATTCCTGCAATTTATTTAGAATTCATGACTTATATTCGTACGATATCTGATCGTGCAAATAGCCTAAAAAAGATAGGAGGATTTACACCGTACCGTACAGTAACCTCGGAATCCTAAAGTGTTAGGACTTATAATTGCATAACCAGGGTTGTGCAAAAGCCTAAAGGTAATATATGAGGGTTTACACTGCACTAGGCAAACTACCTCGAGATCCTAGAGGTTGTTATTTAAACTAAAGTAGGTGATAGGTGATGTGAATGTGTTTTGATCTTGTAAATCTATATTGAAGTTATTCATCGTCTTGCTGCCCACGATGTTCGCTCTAAGCTCTTCGCCGTAGCACCTTCGGGTTTAGTTTTAGTTTTGAAAATGCACCTAACCACTAGGTTATCCTATACTAAGGCATAGTGTGTATCAAAACAAATAAATCATGTGATATATAAAAGAAGAAAGAAATAATATTACATGTCAGGAGAATACTATAACAAACTAAAGAAATATCCAATCGTGGAAAAACTAAATAATATTAAATGCCATAGGCTGAGCATAAAAGCGTTCTCAAATCCTATCAAAGAACCACATTTACAAAAAAACCTAGCCTAAAACTACATACAAGGTGTTCACTTTGTCAGCCCTGGCATATCCTCTCCATAAATGATGGCCTCTCTTTGTGATCTCGTGTGTGTACGGTTCCCCCTTGTACATTATGCTTGATCATCTCTCTCTGTCTCCGCACATGCATCCTGCAACACGGCTATCCAAGACACTTGCTATATCATTTTCTAACTTATTCACTTCAGCGTTGGTGCTCACATAGGGGGCACCTTTATTTTTCATGGCACATGTGTGTATAGTTGCTTTTTGCACCTTGTGTGGATGCTTGCACGTGTCTATGCATGAGCGCTTCCTTCTTTCTCGTGCTGGCTTTGTTTTGTAGTCGTTTGTGAGTTGTGTCTGAGATTCCACCACTTCGTGGTGATTTCCACTGCTGTTATCGATGGTTGCTAGACAATTGTCTAGGTTGCATTCTCATGATCATTCTGATTCATTGATTCTAGCTCTCCCTCTTGAATGACTCATGCTTTCTAGCCCAAGATCTATATCGCTTGTGCTTTGGCTTCTATAGGGAAGCACTAGTCAGTTTTTCATTTAAGCTGAGCTATTTCTCAACTTCTTCCTATGACCACTCAGCTTTCAATGGTTCCCCCAATTCGGTCACTATTGCTGTCGTCTATTCCTATTCCTCCTATTATCTTGGAGGCCCCTTTACTTTCAGTTTATGTACTAATGTGCCTCGTATTGTTATCATTTGTCGTTCTTTTGAAATTATTATAGACGGATGATACTGGAATTTACCTAAACTACGACGCAAGACAAATTTATTAATGACTCAAATATGGTTACAACAATGTCTCCAAAAGAAAGAAGGATAATGCGTAAAACAAAAGCATTAAACAAAACATTATATATAAAGACTTAAGAAACGAATACACAACAAGCTCGACGAGGAGTGAGTCTGGAGAGGTGGTGCTGGAACAACGACTGCGATGAAGGTCGGAGAGGTTTTAGGTCATTGTAGAGGCATTGAACCCTAGCGAGAGGAAGTGGAGAAGTCTTCGATGGCTGGAATCTTGAGGGCAGCGGATTGCGCCCTGCAGAGAAGCTGCAGGGAGGAGGTACGATTGCTGCAGGAGGGAGAAGGGCAGTGGGTAGGATGGTCGAGAGACAACCGGAAGGATTGAGAAGGGGCAGCGAGGGCTGCGGTCTACAGGGGAGCTGCAGGGAGGTTGCTGTGAGGTCATAGGTTGAAGCTTCTGTTTCGTCATCAACCAACCCTAGGTCATAGGTATGCGGGGAAGTTGTTGCGTTAGTGCGGTCCCCTTGTTGTTTGCTTAAAATACAGTTTGGAAAGGATACCTTTTGGGTTGATTCGTTTGCTGAATTGAAATGATACCCTGGTTGATTCGTGGATTGTTGGGCCGTTTTTTTTTTTTTTTTTGGTTTTTTCATCGATTGTTTTAGATGATGTTTTGAGGGTTGGTCCACCTTTCACCTCTTCATTCTTTTAGGTAGATTGTTCCCTCCTCTCTCTCACCTCATTTTTCTACTTTTCTTTCTTGCTTCTTGGTTTGATTTAAATGTTTATGTTTGAAACATAAGCGTACATATATAGCTCCCGCTATATATGAACCATCAAACAAGACTGTAAGTAGGTCAGTTTTGGGGTTCATGGACGGTGATAAAAAAGGCATCTAACTATGTGTGAGAGGTTCTAGCACAATCCTGACTCAGTGACTTTGAGAGAATGAGGGATTGGCGTTGCCGCATCTCTAACACTTAGTAAAGAGTTACCACTTACTTTTATAGACAGTGAGAAATTCTAGCCTACCAATATGACTGACTCATTAAATTTATAAAGCATGAAAACTTCTTTAAATGATATATATGTACACACATAATTTACTAAAAAAAATCTTTCAAGTGCATGACAAATCAAAATTTTTTTTGAAAAATGAAATCCTTCCTAAATATTTTTCGAAAAATTTCACGGGTTATTCATATGAACTAGGTTAGAGATTGCCCTTTTCTGTGACAGTTAGACCAACGACCTTTTTTATAGTATTGGATCACACATGCATGGTGTTTGACTATTTAGTTAGGGTCCCAGGGTCTTGATTTTTACCCAAGCTCCTTATTCTTAGTCCACTCCGTCCCGAGTGCTTACGGTTTTCTTTGGTGCCCTGTGCATTTCCTACGGTTTTCTTTGAGCTTTCGTGGGTCACTCCCAGTTTTTTCTTCGAGTTTTCTGTGAGACGCTTTGTCGATAGACTTTTACACACATATACATGCGTGTTTACCTTGCTAATCAAATCCTCTTCTATACTTGTTTACATCTACCTGCAATGTTAATCCCATTTGCATGAGCAGCAGACCTGCCAGGTACACAAATTTATTTTATATTTATAACATTTTATTTTGTTTACTGCTCTTTATTGTACATTTACTGCGTTTTCTTTATTGCTACTTTCTTTACTATATTTTTTCTACTGCTTTCCTTTACCGCACCTTCTACTGTTTCCTTTATGTATTATACCTTTTAGAATAGGAGGACAGTAGTCTGTTTTATAGGAGGTATCCTGCAGCAGATCACCGACCCAACAATCGGATGTAAATTTAAACATAAACTAAACCTGAAATTGCTGCGATGTGGAGCTTGGAACTAACACAGTAAGCAACACGACGAGGATTTACAGAACAACTTCGACAGATCTAGAACAGCAAACATTTCCTTAGAATTAAACAAAGAACCATAGGACTTTGAGATAGTCTGACTAGTGCGACATAAATCCTCACTTTATCTTTTAGGCATTTGCAGAACTAGGTTGTGCAATTGAAGCTCTAACTCGCTTTAGGTTTCAAGATTGTTGTCTGATATTAATTTAAATCCTCATATCTTTCAAGCTATTTGTATGACCGTGTCACGCAAATATAAGTCATAAACAATAAAACTGATAGGATGAAATTTTAACATTCTTCTCAAAATTGAAGTCAATTAATAGGATTGTTTGGAAAGTCACCGAGGTTTTCTCCTCAAAATTCGTGACATCTCCTACTTTTGTTTTCTTTGATTTCAGGAATAAGTGTTCTCAATTGGTCATTTTCCCACTTAAATTTTTTATGTCCAACCTTGAAAACCCAAAATTTTGAATTCATGAAGATAGATACTTCTGATCATCATCGAGAGTTCTCTTAAGTGACTTTAGTCATTTGAGAGGTAATTAACTATAGGGGTTTGCCTCTATAGGGAGCTTTAAGAACCCAGGTAATATAAACCATATCTAATTTTTAATATTAGATAAGGGAACTTGTCGGTCAAAATAAAAGGTTCGCAAACCAAATGAATGTCATAAATTCTATAGTTTATTTAATCAAGTCTCACTGTCAAGTAATGCACATATTCCTCGAGATAAGTGTGTTACTTGTGGTGTTGTGCTCGATCATTTAAACTATTAAATATATGAGATCGATTCGGTCTCGTATTTTTCAAAATTAAACAATTACTTTTCAAAAATATAATTATCATATTAAATAATAATCTCTTTCCCAATTTGGCGGTCGACATGCCTACAATGTCCTTACCCAACTTTTTAATGACGTTCTGCTTGGTGAAGTAGATCACTCTTTTGGTTGTGCATTCTGCTTCAACATGTCCAAACCTCTGGCATTTGTCACATCTTGCAGATTGTTTTTGATGGATAGTAGCTAGGAGGGTTGCTT
>NEWO01002563.1:0-15650 GCA_003013225.1 Phalaenopsis aphrodite
GTGACAACGCGCTCTTGTTCTTGATAAATATGGTCATCCGAAATGAATTTGACCCTATTATAAAGCTCGCAATGAGACAATTTTGGTGAAAAAACAAATATGAGTTTTTGTGCCTTCCTCAAACATTTTTACATATTATGATGATGTGAACAATAATTGGATGATTTTCTTTGCATTTTAACTAATTTTCTGCTCCTAAGAAGGGTTAGAATTATAAAATTTCTTCATCACAGGACCTTGTTCTTATACTTGAAGCTACGAGGATTATAGCAGTGGCTTTATCTCCAGTTGCTCCAAGCCTATGCTTGAGAATATACACACAGCTTGGATTTTCAGAAGCTGAGTTTGAGGCAACAACTTGGGTATTTTTTTTTACAAATAAATCCTCCTCTATTTATTTATTACAATCATTATTCATTTAAATTTAAAATGCTTTGTTGCAGAGTGATACAAGATGGGGTGGGCTTAAAGCAGGTTCAGTTATGGCTGAGCCTAAGCCAGTTTTTGCAAGGATTGAAATGAGGAAAGATGGTGAAGAAGAAATAATAGAAGCTGCAGAAAAGGTGTCTAAAGCCAAGAAAAAGAATTACAGTAAAGGACTAGTTCAAGCCTAATCATATATATATATATATATATATATATTTGTATTTATTAATGTGACAAATTTTCAGATTGTGATGTATTTCTGTATCAGTTAACCAAGATTTTATCATTCCTTGATTAAAATAAGATTCCTATTTAGATTACCAATGTCTAACGCTCAAATTTGTATACATTATGAGAGAGAAAGAGATGGGCTTTTACCACTCAATGTAGGTTGCATGATAAATTTATGAAGGATGTCAGACTTATATTTGATGTAGTAAATTTTTTAGTTATTAATTGTTTATGTATTTATTTATTTTATGTGTTGTTATATGTATGAAATCTAATCAAGATGCTTTGAGCTTAAGCTGTTATCCTAGATTTGTGTTCATGTTTTGCTCGAAGTTGGCTCGAAAAATAGATGAGGGTATTGGATTCGAAAATGCCATCGACACCATCAGGCTGTCATCGCCTGGCCACCAATGCTATGCTAGACCATCATCATCGAGTTGTTGCAATGGACCATCAACACTATAGTGATGATGTGTTTCCACCGTCTTTAGGTTGATAATACTGAAACACTGTTACGTAATCAATGTCCAGACATCGTTGTAGAGTTCAAATCATTATCATCGACGCACCATCAGGCTGCCATCACCGAAACAGATCACTATCGTCTGGCTATCACAACTAATATTGTTGGATCACTCTTGCTTAGCAGTCACCACCATCGGGGACAATGAGTCTAGGTCTCCATTACACAACCATTATCGTCTGTCGTCCTAGTAGGGTCGATGTCACTTCTCAATATTTTGTCACTCAGATGAAAGTCGAGTTAATTTAATCATTATTGTAATACTCTTTTTGATTGTTCAAGAGCAGGTAAAGTCTTATAACATACTTATGAATAATTGAATCTTTTTAACTGAGCTAGGTATTGTAATTTTTTTCCTTTTAAGTTTTTTTACATAAAAACTTATGACATCCTCTCTATCAATTTTTCTTTTATCAATATATGCACTCACCATTCATACAATGTCAAGATATTAATATATAATTTTATCATCGTAAATTTTCGTGACACACAAGAAAGAAAAAATAAAAATTATGTGATATTTATGTAAATTTCTTTTTTAATATATTGTTTTAGGGCCCAAGGTAAGCCAAAGTGAGGTAGCTTTATTTTAAATGTTTGAATTATTAAGAGATCAAATGTGTATTGACAAATGCTTTAAAAAATAATATAGTTCGTCTTTTCAATTAACATAATTAATAGAAATATGTTGTTATAAAAGTTTAGAATCAAATCTTACACCTTAAAATTATATTTTGACTCTTGACTAGTTAGTTTTTTGGAATTAAACAAATTTGATCTTCAATGAAGAAATAATGGTATGGGAACACAAAAAGGAGAAGTATAACTTTAGCCATTGGGTCATAACACTCAATGCAGCACATATCATCCCTAAACAAAGTAAACGAGTCAAGCCAAGATTGAGTCATGTCTAATTTGAGCTATGCTCATTTAAAAAAATACAACCTCAAGCTCGAATTGAAAGCAGATGACAAGAAAGCAAATGACAAGCTCAAGCTCCACTTGTTGTACTAACAGTAGGCTTACGAGCTCAAATTAAATTGTCATCGAAGCTCACCAAAGAAGTCATTCAAGTACTTGATGACACAAGCGATGGAGAAGGCATCGATGCAATCAAAACTAGTCAAACAAGCTCGTGAGCCAACGAGTGGAGCCTTGATGAGCTCGAGCTTGCAACACAACAAGCTCAACTCACGAACTCACTAACAAGTCAAGCTTAAACAGGCTCGGCCAACTTACACCCCTTATATGAATCATGCTAACATATTCATTTATATTAAGTCGAGACTAAATTAATCCTAGCATATGAATTTCTTGAAATCTAAATATTATTATTAGATTTCATTATACAACAATGGTATTATCACTACAAGAATTAATAGTAACACCAGAAATACAAGAAATCCAAGCATGCAGATATGCTGAAGTTTATTTTTTATATTTGCGCCCAGAATTAGATTATTTATTATCCATGCTTTCAATGTTTTAAAACTACTCAACATTCTTTCACTACAATTAAACTAATGGAGTTTTACAAAATGAACCTATTACATTTGATTCCCTAAAGTCCCTTATTGGGGCGGTACAACTTGAAAATAACAGACGTACAAATAGTTGTGAATCAAAAAAGCCACACTCACACGAAGATAACACATTAAAATTTGCATAAACTTGAATAATATTATGAGGATCCATTATATTTTCATTGTAAACCAATGTTTTGATGTTAACAATGCCTTTTCTTCAAGGCCAAGTCTTTTAAAGATGTATTCATCAGCCAATTCATAGGCTACGAATGCGTGCAAGAAATAGAAAGACATCTATGGCTTCGAGCAAGTACCTCGTGCTTGTTATCACAAACTATGACAATTTGTAGCTTCTGGCTTCACCAACTCTCCGGGTTAATTTGTGAAACACTTCTTTGTCTTCTTGTTCATATATTAACGATATCGTTATCATAGGTAACTTAGACATCACCGTACAACGTCTTTATTAAATATCCTTGCTCAATGATTATCTATCTAGTAACATTTTTTTTTTCACACTAACATTGTTTATGCCACTCTTGTGACTACATTGTTTGTTACATCATCCACCCTTACTTGTCACTCTAGCTCCCTATTCATCAAACTGACTAATTACAAAGTTGTTGTGGAAAGTCTACAATATTCGAGTTTTACATAGCAAACATAGTCTTCACAAATGATAGATTGTCTTAGTCGATGTATCACTCAACTGTTAAATCATTGGACCATAGCACAACGGCTCTTCGTGATTCATTACTCCAACTACATGCATTCTCTAATGTCAATTGGACAGATAACAAATATTACTTCACCTCTCTAAGCACCCACATCATATATTGTATTTTAAGCCTCCACCGAGCGTAATATCCTCCTCTTTTCACCATAATTGCTCGACTTTATTAGGTTTCTCCCCTACTCAACGACATCAAATACTTACATGCACGCCGTACTCTACAAGTCAATTCTCCATTTGACAAAAAGAGAAATGTTAAATTTGTTATAAATATGTAAAAATGTTGTTTCCTTCAAAATCACATAATCAAACCTTAATGAAAATATGAGAACATTTACAATGCCCCGAAAACTCGCAGCTATGTTTCCTGCAATATATGTTTGATTCATAATTTATATACTTCTGAATTCTTTAAGCTAAGGAAACAGATAAATTACCAGGCAAAAGTCTTGCCCGGCGGCACCTCCTTGTCGTCCTGCCCCAACCCAATATAGTTGTTGTAGCAATCCCTGTTGTCCTACTTTCCTCCTCTTTTTGCGGCGAGCAAGTCTCGACCTCAGTAACAGTGAGGGATAAACTTCTACGCTTTCGCCTTCCCCTTGCATGCCAACTCGACGCTTTCTTGCTCCTGCTTCTTGATAAACCAGTCTTCCCTAGCTTTCCCGAAGCTCTCATTATACCCTCGAAACTCTGAATATCCTCAGATATCTCGTGCCTAGACAATGATGAGAGGCCCGGCAGTATATCCTTTTGAAAATCTCTCCGTTGCCGCCTTTTCCTCACCAGACCCTTTCGAGATCTTGTCGGCGGCAGCACAACAGTGCTTGTGTTTTCATAGTTGTGGTTTTCTTGCAGCTTATGGAACAACTCACTTTCCTTGGTTTCTTTCAACTTCAGTGTCATGTATTCAAACATATCCAAGCAATTATCAACATAATGTGGAGATGTACCTCTAGAGATTCCTGTATTCGCTTCAGTCGATGTCGCAAAATCAGCAAACCAATGCAAGTTACTGAACGAAGTTGGGATCGACGGGCGACTAAGGTTATGAGAATGATGGCCGTCGCAGATAAGCAACGACATGGCGACAAGATTGTCTGCTGCCTCTCTAATAAGAACCTCATGGCTGCCATCTGTTAGCTGGAGGTCACCTTCTTTGTCAGCAATAATCAAATTATAATCTAACACTTTGCTTTCTTCTTCAGCAGCAGTAACGCCCTTCTCTGCTACAGTATCACATAGTCCATCCAAATCCATATCGAGAGATAATGGTAACTCATCTTTAAGCTGAGAGGAAGACTGTTCAATTTCTGCAGAGTTAGATTGAGCTGGGTTTTTTCTGAGCCCATAGGGCTCTATTGACTGCTTCACACTACGAGTATTTGCTGCATAAAAATCAAAACTTGGAAGTAGCTGACCCGAAGTTCTAGTGTGTTTTTCACCATTTAGATTTATGGAATAGAAGTTTGATGGGACGGAAATGCTCGAATCAACCAAGCGAGAAAGATTTGCAAATAGAGGAGGTATTTGAGAAGCAGCGAACTCAGAGCTGTTCAAGTTGGGCAGCTTTGAAGTTCCTTCAGAGATATCAGTACCCTGACTCGGCGTTTCTCCGATCGATTTATAGCTCCTACTTTGCCCGGGAAAAATAAATTTCTCACAAATCTCGGGTTTGTTGTTTACAGATTGAGATATAACTGAGAATTCCTCACTACATAATCCTGTAAGTGAACCATTTGCATTGCGTCTAAGCTCACCTGCAAAGGATAGGAGCTGGTGAGGATCATAAATGGCGCAGAAAAGAGTACAGATTTAACTGATGGAGACTGGTAAGAGAGTTTCACATTACATAAAAAGCAAGATAAAAGAGATGACTAGATTAAGACCGTAAAAAGTAAGCTCATTTCAATGACAAGCTAATTTCAGTGAAAAAAAAAAATCAGATTATAACTTTCTTATGACAATCAAATGTTGACATATTTGATTGTAAGTTGGATGGATCGTGATTGACTCAGCTTGGTCCACTGTTCCCATTTTTTGATCGTTTTAGGCATTTTGAGAGTCGCAAAAACTTACGCGAGATTCATGCCACTCCCAAAATTCATAGCTATTTTGAAATTTTTTTAAAATTTTATGAAGCCACCACTTGTATCCACTATGTTTAACATATTAAAAATGATGACATTGTCACCATCAGCATCAAAGTCTTATCCAAATCATACAATGTTGGCTTTCTAGCTCTTTAATTGCAATTCATTCCTTATAAAAGAAAAATAAAAAAGCACCATAATGAACTAATAAAATGGACTAAAGAATGGTATCAGACATACCAATTTTTTGACATAATCTTTTTAGAATTTACCTTTCAAAGCCCTCTCACTACTTGGCTTTATTTTGACTTTTGAGGTGTTATACATGGCAATCAACGTTTTTTTCACAATTAAATAATGAACTATGTTGCACCGATACAAACATGGGAGACATGAACACATATTAGGCATGGCGTTATACTATTATATTTTAAAATTTTTAGAAAATCCTGTTGTAATTACACAAATTAAATATATATGAAAAAATTTCAGATAATATTTTATTTTAATTACTAATAACATAAAATATATGTTTAAATTTATCAAATATCATAAACTCAAATAAAAAATATATATATTCATATATATATAATAAATTGTTAGCTTGAAATTGAGAAAAATGTTTCTTTCATAAAAAAATTAAAAAGTAAATTATAAAAACCATAAGAAAATAAAGCAAAAAATAAAAAATAAAATAAAGTTATTGCTAATTAGCTATTTAAGTTATTTAATCAATATATTTTAAATAAACTAAAACAGATTACTTTAATTAAGCTCTTTAAGTTATATAATTTTCATTTCAAAATTTATTATTCAAGACATGTATCTTGGACACTTGCATCAATTATTATTATTATTATTTTTGTTTCTTTCAAATATAAGCATAGCGACAGCGACATATCTCACATATGTTGGGCAAATACATCTATTTGTCGTGACGTGCTTCATTATTATGGAGTGTCGGTGCATCATAAGCAACATAAAAAAAACTACTCATACTCTAATGGTATTGCATCACAAATTTACTATCATGACAAATAAGGCCCGAGGATGATTCATCTTACCTCCGAATGACATGCACAAAGTCTAAAATCACATTTATTTAAGAAACTTTTTATGGGTACCATTCAAACATATTTCTTATTCAAAAACTTCAACAAAAAAGTATTTTGAAATAAACTAAAGGAGCATGTATATACATACCATCCAATTCCTATGTATTTACATATCTAACATCTAAATTCTCCCCTTTATATTTATGCCAATCAAATCATTCATGCCACATCAAAAATAGCACCATTTTAACTAAAAAAAAAGTGAAAAAAACCTTTCAAGCAAAAGTAAAGCGAATGCATGAACATGCTAATGTTCAGCTGATAGATGTATAAATACATAGGAATTTAGTGGTATGTATGTAAACCTTCCCAAACTAAAATAACATAAAAAAGGAGTTCAGGAGCCAATTTGACAGTGGCAAATAGGAACATGGCAACCTGATGCACATCTCCAATTGGTCACCCATCTTGTGATGCCAAGATTTAGGAGCATAAACGAGTCAAGTCAAGCTCAAGCCACCCTCGGCTTGAGCTTGAGTTTGACTAATTAATCAAGTTGAGCTCAAGCTCGAGCTTAATTCAACGAGTTTGAGCCAGCTCAGGAGATCGCTTGTGAAGTATTAAAGAGAGAAAATAAAGAAATTTAAACTAGTGTTATACTGAAATAACAAATATAATGAACATTTAGAGGATAATTAATAAGAAATCACTTGATATAAAATATAAAATATAAAATATAAAATAATATTTTTTAAACATTTTTAATAATTTAAAGAAAGATTCTTGATTTTTAATGCACTTTAAATACATTTTTTATTAATTCTTTTTTAAACGAGCTAATTCACGAGCTAACGAGTCGAGTTGGGGCAAGCATGAGCTTGGCTTGTAAGTTCATCGAGCTCATTTCAAGAGCCACTTGTCAAGTCAAGCTCAAGCTGGCTCATGAGTTAGCTTGCCTCACTTACACCCTTAACCAAGGTTGAAGAAATTTTTCAGAAAGAACCACGGCATTTGATTTCACAAAATCACTATGCAATGTTACTTAAATCAAATCAAACAATTATTTTACACTATAATTCAATAAAATCCAAAAATATGAACATTTTCTCGAATCTCAACATTATGCTAATACGAACATTCAAGACTGACATGAAGATTTTGCAAAACTAAAATAACCTTTAAATTTATGTATCATCCTACACACGTCCGTCACACTTTAGACCAATCCACTGATCATGTGAGCCAAACTTCGGATGAGGAATGACAGGTCTATTCCAGGAGGAATAAGAAGAATGAAGGCCGACTCGAGCTCGGGAACTTATTGGATGATAAATTGGTTACTACTGGCAATGACACTCATCTTACCAATTTATTAGCCGGCTCCTTTCCTAGAACTAGAGACAGAGTCAAGACAAAATTGGGTCGTTCTCTAGCTACCTGATACTACATATTTTAGCACTTTTAATTTTTTCTTTAGGTCTCTCATGTAATTTTTTGTATTTTCTCTTTTTTTGGAACCATTTGCATGTAGTGGTTATCGCGTGGGCAGTGTACCATATTTGGACCCTCCCACACAATCTATTTGTATCCTTCTTTCTTTTTAATATATTAGCTTTTGGGCTTTCTCAATATATATCTATATATATGTGTGTGTGTGTGTGAAATTAACAGAAGACCTGATAAATTTCAAAACAGCTGAACCTTAGCTTCTCATACAAATTTTTGAAAATGATTATCTACTTGCTATTCCTAAAGAATTCTATATACCCACATAGTAGTGCAAATCCATGCAAATATAAATTTTAACAAATATGAATCCAAACTATTAAAAATAGCCGTTAACCAGTAAATATCACCAACAATAATTAGAAATTTACCAGATAAATTAGTAGATGATGAACGCCCTTGGAAGCAATCCACCTTATCCCAATTTCCCAAGAAGATATCTGAATGGAGCTGATGCCTCATAATCTCTTCATGCTCCATTGTTGAGCCATTATCTTCAACAAAACTCAGAACTTCGCCTTCCTCATAACCCGAAAGTTTTAAAGGTTCATTGAGATCACACAGCCTCAAACTACCATTTATAGTGCCGTCAGCTTCGCTCCTGAGAGACAGCTTCACATTATTATCACCTTCAGTATTATGCTTTAAAGGTTCGTTCAGTTCTTCATTTATTGTATCGTTGTCCATAGCAATGTACGCTTCAGCAGGAAGGCGAAGATCAAACTTCTGTTTAGACAAGTTTATGGCTTTAGGTACCAAAAGATTACCCTCTATAGAGGAATCTGAAGTTTCAACAGGTATTTGAAAATGTATTGAACCACTTTCTCTCAAAAGTTTTAAGGGTAATTCCATAGCTTTGGCTGTAGTAGCATGGCTGCTAAGCGAAGAGAGGCCAGGCATCCTCTGAAACATTTCAGAACCTTCAGAAAACACGTGGGACTGAAATTTGTTGCATGGTTTCAAATTTTCACCATTTTTAAGTTCATTCATCAATTCCTTTTGTATGTTATAAAGTCGGTGAAGTTCGGAGACCTAAATGATTCCAAAAACAAGAAGACGAAATCAGTAAAATGAATCATCAAGCAAAATGCTCAAAAAATAGGAGGATATATTCCAAGCGCAAGATTTTGAATGTTAATTGTTTACTCCTATTTTAGAAAATTAAAAGAAAATGCTTTACATTCGCTCTATGTACATTGATAAAAATATGTGAGAAATCTTTCAAGCGCTGCAAAGGTCTTGAAATAATATACATAACTGATGTTAGAATGAGCCGTTCTCCAGAAAAATTAAAAAGAACTAATAGATGAGTAAGTTTGATTTGATAAACCTTAACACATTAGGATGAAACAAACTGAGGCTTACATCCAACCAAAGAGGTGTGCAGGGGGATTTGATAATGATGGAAAACATAAGAACTCACATCCAACCTGAGAGCTAATCAAATGGGGAGATTCATTCAAACCTGAACATACTCGAACAGAGAACATAAGGATTCACATGCAGCCCAAAAGATGAACAGGGTAAAAATGCTAAACATCTGCTCTATATACATTGATAAAAATACATGAGAAATCTTTCATGCTCTGCAAAGGTTTGACATAGCATGCATAACTGATGCTAGAATGAGTCGTTCTCCGAACAGACAAAGAAGAACTAAGAGATTAACATTGGGCCAATTATTTTCTAGATAGAAGATGACGAAATTGTCACTTAATACAATATCTTCATGGGATATGCATGAGATTCTCACATGATGCCCACAATATTCCTGAATAAGAGACTAAGACGAATAATTGTGTGTCAAACAAAGATAAGAGATGGGATCATCCACAGAAAAAATATAAAGATTGGTTTAAACTAGAGCAATGACTCTTATACCATGATAGGAATTACAAAAAAGCAACATCTTTATTTGAAAGAGAGTGATATTAGTGCAAACAGGTCTCTATTAACCCAACAAAAAGAGAGCAATAAGTTTAAAAAAAACAAATATCCTCCATAATCAGAATATATTATAATAATAAATAATATAAATTCCGAATAAATACTAAACATATGGAATAATATTATCATGAAAATCTAATAATTTTAATAGCTCTATCAGTATAACCAAATCTACAAGCCGAAAAGAGGGAAAAATGACCAAATTTTCTCATATTAAACTATATGCAACATCAAAATTCCAAAAGTAGATACCTGTTTTGTAAAAGTAGCTTCATGTTCAAGCATCGTCTGTTTTAGCATTTCCTTATCACACAATGAATACTCATTTGATTCTCTTAACAATGACCCGTCATAGAGATGACCACTTAATACTTTATCCTGATAGAGCCAGGGCCAGCTATTGCTCGAATGCTCATTTTTATATCCAATCGCATTATGCATAGGAAGATAACTCTTAAATTGAACTGTGGTACCCATTCCTACAAAAAATGAACAAGTAAATGAATAAAATATCTCAAAGAATTAATAAATATATCCCTAGCACACATTAGATGGCACAATAGAATGCACAACTTGCAAAATGTTCTTCATGATGCATTGAATAAGAAAGAGCTGTGCAGACTCACATACTAACATGTTCCTCTGAATTTCGCTTCATAACTTAAAACCTCCACAGAAAGTTAAAGATTCCTTTTTTAGTCCTTTGGAAAAGTAAGCAAAGAGAAAGAAGAGGGGTATGTTATGATCTTAATTCTTGAATCTTGATAAACAGCAATTAGAGAATTCCAACAATTACAGAACTTGAGCCGGGGGAGGAATGGAGAAGAGAAACTCAGAGTGAGAAGCAATAAACAGCAATTCGAGAATTTCTGGAACTCCAGAAACTAGGAAGAGGGGGAGAAGAAGAAACAAAGAATAGCGAGAGAAACTTACCATATTTTCATTCCATTCCCTGAATGTATCTAAATGAGACTATTTATAGAGATACAATAATTATCAACTTCATTGTTACTATTTTCTAACTAATTAACTGTGTGTATTAATCTAATTCAATAACTAACAAATATTGTATCAAATCAGGGTACCTCTTATCTAATGACCACACTATGAGGAAAAAGCTTAAAAAATCTCAAATTGTTAAAGCTTCAAACAGGAAAGCAATTAGAATGATCAAACAGTGGGAAGTCTGTACCCTTTTAGAAGATTTTTTAGATAAAAATATGTGAAGTACACAGATTATCTATTAGCAGATATTAACTAACAAACTATATCTTAAATCTTTATGTTGGAGAGTAATCATATATTAATCAGATAATACTTAGGAAAAAAAACTTAAAACCTGAATGTCAGATCACAAAAACCATATAACAAAACACAAATGAATCCCTCATACTTCAAAACCCTAGCAAAAACGAAGAATATCTTGAGTTTCTAAAACGAATAAAAAAAAAAAAGAGAAGGAACAAAATCCAGAAAATAATTAGAATCAAAACCAAGTCAAAAGTCAACAACAAACCAGAATGAGAAAGAAAGAAACCGCACAAAACCTCATCTATAATTCCACATCGCCTCCCAAGAATCAAAACAGGAACTTTTGAAATCAAATCGATCAGAAACGAAACCCAAATAAAAAATTCAGCAAAAAGAAATTACCTTGACTCAAAATACCCTCTCCGCTATCCAATTTCTGTAAATGCGGCGCCACCGGTTCTGCATCAAGCCATGAAGAACCCAAAAGCACATTTCATCTACAGAAAAACTGTAAACAGAAGCAAGCCGGGAGAAAGTAAAGCCTGAAAAAGGAGGGAACTTTTCTTCACCAACAGGAAGAAAAAGGCGAAAGGGCAGAGAGGAGAAGTGGGTCGCAATGCTATAATTACTCCATGGCAACTGAAAGAAGGATGAAATTTCAGATTTTTATGGATCTGTTGCGCCAACGATACATATAAAGAGGAATCCCAGATTACAAAATCTCCAACAAGAACGAAGGACCTTCTTAGAACAGTGACATCTGATATGTCACCATCTAGCGCATTTATTTTTAGTTTGTTACTCAACCCACAAAACAAGGCGGTAGAATCTTTCTCATTTCACCTACTGATTTTTTTTTTATATAAATAATGATTTGCAAAAATTATATATATATCCCACATAATTTTTAAATATCTACATATCTTACACATAAATTATAATTTTTACATTCCCCCCATTTTAATTAGTCATGACAATATGTATTTCTTTTATTATAACTTAATATGTAAAATAAAAATTTTGAATGTTTTAAATGTAAAAGTTAAATTTTTGTTGTTAGATATATAGGAATTTTGGGATATGTACCTAAAGATAATTTATTAGACTATTTTATTAAATTTTATTGTTAATATGTCATTAATCTTAAATTTATTTTGAGATTAATCTAATATGTAAAACAAATTAAATAAAATTTATTTTGCATTCATTTTAAATAAAATCAATATATTTTTAACAATTTTTGTAACACATTTTAAATTTAATTTGAATGTGAATTTGTTTTTTTTATTACTATATGGGATGAAAATAAAACCCTTTCAACTTTAATTAGCTTTTCTTTTGAAAAGACTTTTGAACACTTTCTTTTCTCTTTCCCAAAGATTTTTTAAGATTCCACTTATTTTCTTTTGTATTTGCACATTCAAATATAAAATAATAAATAATTTTAAACATTATTGCATGCCACAAAATTTATTCATTTAAATATGATAAGTACTGTTTTGCAATATAAGCAATGTTGTTGGAAGCTTATAAAATTAGCTCAATTACTCCTATCCTCCTTTATAACTTCTTTTTCTTAAAAAAAACAAAAAATTTATCTTACATTTGTGCGTGTGATTCTCGTATTTATTATTGATGCCCAATTTTTATTATTGAAACCACAAAAAACAAACAGTCAACCAGTTTATTCTTAATAGTTTTCTCGTAGCAGCTTCCTAAGGAAGCTAAGATGCAACAGCTTATTGATAAGCTGTAGTTGCCCCAAACAGACCCGTGGTCATAGAGTTTATAGAATACTAAAATAACACCAACTATTTTAAAATTTGAGTTTTAATAGTTATACATCATTACTATTTAACTATTTAAGCCTCATTTTAAAAAGTCTAAGAATTATTTTGACACATTCATAACCTCTGAGACTAAAACTATATCAATGTAAATAGTCTGGACTATTTTGACACTTTATTTTAAAAAAATAAAAATAAAAATAAAAAATCCCTTACCTTTTTTATTTGTAAGAAATTGAGAGAAAATGATATTATATAAATGGAAAATTTGGCATTTACGTTCATACCCCGCAATTCCTGTGTATTTATATTTCTAAAATCTAAAATTTGTTATTTACGTATATAGCCCTGGAATCATTAATTTCATATAAAAAATATCACTATTAACTTTTCATAATAGAAGTACATAAGTTCCTGCATATTGTATGACACCTTAGTGTTATAAATGTAAATATTAAACTTTTAACTGCTAGATATGTAAATAAATAATACTTATGTGGTGTGTATGTAAATTTCCATTAAAATTTTAACTTTTTTTATAATTCCGAAGAGACTTATAAAGTAACTTTCTTTGCATCCATTTTCTATAGAGTGCAATGAGTTTATATTTGTACCCGACGATTAATAAATGGTGTATTATACTAATCTTAAGACAAATTTAACATCAGAAATTTATTAAGATCAAAAGAGTTAAAGGAGGGCCCACTAACTGAAGATTAAGAGACCCACTTATATGACTGGATGCTACCATCTGAGCGAACTACAAAGCTGACTGAGTCACGAAAGATGATCGAATGATCTTAATATGAGCCAATCGGTTTGAAACGATACAGAGACATCCATGCCAACTTGCATGAAGAAGCAAATCTAGCCCATCAGCATCTTCAAGCATATCAGAGGTCGGCAGACAAACAAATTTAGTTGTCCGAACCAGTCCTGCCAACCTGAAGTCAATGCTGGCAATGCAGGCTAAACCTAGTCGATTGAACCACTCATGCTAAGCTAAACTTGTATAAGCTAAGTCGAACCAGCCAGAAAGCAGCCGAGTGATAAGATCATACATGTAAAAGACTTAGAATATCTTGTAAAACTCTTATTAAAGCATGAGCAAATTTATAGCGTTAATATATTATACTCTCTCCTCTATAAACAGGGTGATCATTTCATGTGCAAACGAGGGCAGATAAACACGATTTTAGTCCAAAATGTCAAGAGAGATCAACACGATCGATACAATTTACTTTTCATTATTGTTCACTCATCTCTCTCTATCTCTCTATCTCTCTTTTCTTTCTTATTTCTTCGGGTGTAATTCACAGACATATCAGAATTCAACAATTTGGTAATGATAAACTATTTTAATTAGTAAATCATTATTTCATTATAATGAAAAGGAACTTAACTTCCATATGGACCACACATTCTTTTACGTGTTGACGCACCTAACATCTAAACTTTCATATTTATATAAGAATAACATTCACATTTTTAATATTATATAAAAATTATTATTATTAATTTATAAAAATTAAAATTATATTTTAGTTTATAACATCAAAATGTTATAAATGTAAATTGTAGATGTTAGATATGTAAATTCATGCAAGTAAGTGGTAAGTATCTAAATTTATGGCAATTTTAGGAAGATTTATATGCATATCACTTAACCCCCATGTATTTATATAACTATCTAACACATAAACTTCAGTTTTTACGTATATATCATCTTATCTATGCATGAAAATATATATTTCACTTTAAAATTAAAACAATAGTATTTTCTCACCTCATATAAGAAGTTTGGGGAATATAAATGTAAAAAAGAAAGCTTAGATCTTGATGTTGAAATGGATAGGACTTGCCTATTTTAGGCGAAAAATGATTAACTAAGCTTTCTTATTACAACATATCACACACTTTTTTTAGTGAATAATCAGGGACAGTGATCAAGCAATGGTGATAAGATAATAGCCGAGATATTGTGATTAGACGACACTGAAATGATGGCATTTAGACGACACTGAAATGATGGCATTTAGACGACACAAACAGCGAAAGCAAATCGGTGATGGTTGTCGGACGACAATAATAGTTGTTGATGGTTATACGTATCGGTTGTTGGGCAAAACTCTAATTTTTTTTTACTTTTAAGTTATTTTCAAATTAAAATACAAATGATTTTTATGTAAAAAATAGAGTGGTGTTTATTTATGATTTTTTAGAAGTATATTTTAATTATTTTGAATTTAGAAGAGTCGATCAAGATTTAAATGTCATAATGATCCTAAAAGTGAGTGATATTTCATATTCCTATCATTAAAATGCTTGAGAGCTCTAACCAAAATCACTCCTTCAGCTTAAGATAAAGATTGTGAGCAATAAGGGGAGTTCATCATGTTATTCCTTTCTCTCTTTCTCTCTCTTTATGCCACGTACTTGCATTTGTTGCTCGGACATCTGTTTGTCAGTTGTAAGTTTTCTCAAGTCTGAGTTTCGATTCTCCCAGAGTGTAGGGTGAGGTACTCGAATTCTTAGGCGCATGAGAGATTGTCGAGGCTCGTATGATAGTCTCTGA
>NEWO01002563.1:19954-30950 GCA_003013225.1 Phalaenopsis aphrodite
CTTGGAGTTTCTCACATGTACCAAAGTGGGTTGGGCTACCATGCTGTTTAGCTAATGCAAACATTCAATAAGTCCAAGCAATGCAAGAACTTGTTGATTGTAACTGACTTAGTCAACATATCAGCTGCATTTTTATCGGTATAAATCTTTTGCAAAGTAATCAATTCTGATCTTGTGATATCTGACATCAATATGCGTAGTTCTTAGTCAAATAATTAGCACTTTGACTATCCCAATGCAACTGAATTTCACCTTGCTCAACACTCAGTTCCTTTACTAGCCCAGTAAGCCATAAGACTTCTTTAATAGTTTCAGCTACTGTCATGTACTTATCTTTAATTGTAGATAATGTCACAATAGACTGAACTGTTGATTTCCAACATATATACCCTCCATTAAGAGTAAACACATACCTAGCTGTAGAACTTATGTCATTCAAATCACCTGCATAGTCTGAATCAACTTATCTCACAACTGAAGGGTCATTCCGCTGACTGTCAAAAGTAATTCTATGTCGTACAGTACCCTTTAGATATCTGAAAATTCATTTGATTGCTTCTCAATGTCGCATTCCTGGTTTATACATGTATTTGCAGACTTGACTAATATCATGAGCAAAATCAGGGCGAGTACATACAACTTCATGCATCAAGCAGCCAACTGCACTGACATATAAAACCTTTGTAATGTCTTCGATTTTCCTATTTGTCTTAGGACACTGTTATGAAGAAAGATTAAAATGATTTGCCAGTGGAGTGCTCACGGGCTTTGCTTTGCTCATCTCAAACTTGTCCAACACTTTCTTAACATAGTCTCGTTAAGATAAACACAGTCATCTTGAGCCTCTTTCCCGATGAATCTCCATTCTAAGAATCTTCTTTGTAAGACCCAAGTTTTTCATACCAAATTTCTACCTTAATAAAACTTTCAAACCAAAGATATTCTTTGCAGCAATCAGTATATCATCAACATACAATAACAGAAAAATAATATAACGATCATCAGAACTCTTGATATAGACAACAATCATATTCACATTGCTTATAGTCAATCTGAATCATGTAGGAGTCGACCCACTTGTATTATTGTCTTGAAGACTATTTCAACCCATACAACGATTTCTTTAATTTACAAAACATGTGCTCATATCCAGGTTGAGTGTACCTTTCTGGTGCTCCATGCAAATCTGCTTCTCCAAATTACTATGCATGAATGCAGTTTTAACATTCATCTGCTCTACATTCATATCCCAAATATTTACTAATGCAAGTACTGTCCTGATTGAAGTATGTCTGACCACAGGGGAAAAGATTTCATTATAATATATCACATTCTGCTGTGAAAATCTCTTTACTACTAGTCGAGCCTTGAACTTTTCTCTCTTTTCTGATATTGTTGGTTTTCCTTTGTACACCCACTTGCACCCAATAGCCTTCTTTCCCTCAGAAAACTGAACTAGCTCCCATGTGTGATTTTTTTTGCAAAGACTTCATTTCCTCAACCAGTGCACCAATCTATTTCTCTTCCTCATGACTTGTGATAGATTCTTGAAAAGTAGTTGGATCATCACTACTGATGAGAAAATGAGAAGTGCACAAGAGACCAAAATTTCATAACCCAATATGCTAGGAGGCTTTATATCGTTGTGTCTCTGTCTATCTCTGATAAGAGTGTAATTTTGTAAATCGTCTGTATTGGAATCACATGGTGCTGGTTCTGAACTTTCAACTGTCTCAGTTGTTTCTGGATGTTGTTCTAGATTCATCTGCACTGTATTTGAACTGGAACTGTTCCTTGCACTTTGTCTTGATTCTACTGCAACATGGACTACTCATCAAAGGCTGCATCTCTAATGATCACCATCTTCTTTCCAATCGGATCCCAAAATTTGTATCCTTTCACTCTTTTCTTGTAACAATAAATGAAAAAAAAAAACAAGAAAAAAATTACCAATAATATTATTAGAGTATCTACTTAATAGGAGTTGAAGAGGAAGTGNGAGTCAAATCAGAGCGAGTACATACTATTGCATACATCAAACAGCCAACTGCATTGACATATCAACTTTCTAAAATCAGAGCGAGCCTCTATCCCGACGAATCTCCATTCTAAGAATCTTCTTTGTAGAAACTAAGTCTTTCATATCAAATTTCTAGCTCAATAAAACTTTCAAACCAAAGACATCACACAGATTCTTTGCAGCAATCAGTATATCATCAACATACAATAACAGAAAAATAATATAACGATCATCAGGGCTCTTGACATAGACAACAATCATATTCACATTGCTTATAGTCAATCTGAATCATGTAGGAGTCGAACCGCTTGTACCATTGTCTTGAAAACTATTTTAACTCATACAACGATTTCTTTAATTTACAAAACAGATGCTCATATCCAGGTTGAGTGTATCTTTCTGGTGCTCCATGCAAATCTGCTCCTCCAAATCACTATGCAAGAATGCAGTTTTAACATACATCTGCTCCAGATTCATATCTCAAATTGTTACTAATGCAAACACTGCCCTGATTGAAGTATTTCTAACCATAGGGGAAAAGATTTTATCATAATATATCACATTCTGCTGTGAAAATCTCTTTACTACTAGTCGAGCCTTGAACTTTTCTCTCTTTTCTGATATTGTTAGTTTCCCTTTGTACACACACTTGCACCCAATAGCCTTCTATCCCTCGGAAAGCTGAACTAGTTCCCATTGGTGATTTTTTTGCAAAGACTATATCCTCAACCATTGCACCCTTTCATTTCTCTTTCTCCTGGCTTGTGATAAATTCTTGAAAAGTAGTTGGATCATTGCTGCTGATGAGAAGTGCACGAGAGACAAAGCCTTCATAACCCAATATGCTATGAGACCTTATATTGGTGTGTCTCTGTCTATCTCTGATAAGAGTGTAATTTTGTAAATCGTCTGTATTGGAATCACCAGGTGTTGGTTCTGAACTTTCAGCTGTCTCAGTTGTTTCTGAATGTTGTTCTAGACCCATCTGCACTGTATTTGAACTGGAACTGTTCCTTACACCTTGTCTTGATTCTACTGCAACATGGACAACTCATCAAAAGCTGCATTTCTAATGATCGTCATCTTCTTTGCAATCAGATCTCAAAACTTGTATCATTTCACTCTTTTATTATAGACCAAAAAAATACACTTCTTGGATTTTGCACCAAGTTTTGATCTTTCATCTCCAGATACATACACATAAGCAGTACAACAAAAAATTCGTAAATGATCGAAATTAATTGAATTACATGTTCATACCTCTTATGCAACTTTGCCACCTAATGATGTCCGAGGTGATCTATTAATGAGATAACATGTCATATTCACAGTCTTTTACCAGAAATCTTTAGGAAGTCTTGCATTAAGTTTCAAGCACTTTGTCATTTCAGTTAAGGACTTGTTCATCCTTTCTGCAACGTCATTAGTTGTGGTGTCTTGCACATTGAAAAATGTGTCTGAATTTCATGCTGACAAAATTTATAAAAATATGAATCTGTGTACTTTGTGTTATTATCAAATCTCAAATACTTTCTTTTTCTATCAGTTTGGTTCTCGACCTCAGCTTTCCACAGCTTGAATTTAGAGAAAACTTTAGATTTTGATTTCAAAAAATACACCCAAAATTTTCTGGAGAAATCATCAATAAATGTAACATAAGACAAAAATCCTCACAATGACGATTCTTTTGTTGGTTCTCATACATCAGAATGCACATAATTAAAAATTTCTTTAGTTTTGTGCTTTTCAGTTATAAAACTGACTCTAGTATGTTTTCCAAAAGCACAAAAATTACAAAAATTATGCTTGCAGCTTTTAACACTATTCAACAGGTTTCTTTTATGTAATTTTGTCATATAACGTTCACTAAGATGACCCAGACGCATGTGCCACAGTTTTGTATTATCATCATCTGATTCAATAGAGTGAACTTCACATATAACTGTACTCCCCAACAGTTTGTAGATATTATATGCAATTAACTTTTCTTTTATTACAGTTAATGTACACTAACAATTTTGATGATTTATTTATCCTCATCTGCTTTAGGAATAAAATCATTTCTATGTATGGTGCCCAAGGAAATCAAAATTTTCTTCAAATATGGAATGTCTGACATCACATAATGTTCTAACAGTGTCATCATAAATCGTAGTACTTACTTCACCAATACTAACAATATTGCAGGATATATCATCACCTAAATAGACTGAGTTAGAATTAGTTAACTTGTATGAAGTAAATCACTCCTTGTCATGTGTTATATATAAAAACATCATGAATTAAAAATCAATGCATTCATGAACTGAGTTGATGAAATTGAAAGCATATCATCATCACTGCAATCTGAATTCACTCTGCACTATATTTACAGACTTAGATGGTGCATCACGTTTTTCCTCAGTCTGCTTCTTGAGCTTTGAATAATCTCTCTTCATATGACCCAGCTCCTTGCACTTGTAGCAATAAATTATTTTTTTGTCTTTAGACTGATCTGGAATTTCGCCTTACAGAACTCTCCTCTTTCTGCCTTCTACGATCTTGATTGCTCTTAACATATAAACTATCATCATGAGAGTTTTCCCCAGCATTCTGCTTTCGTTGGTTGTGAGTCAACAATACTGCAGTAATCTCATCAACTTTTGTAGTTTCTTTCTCATAAGTAAGAGCAGTCACTGGTTGTTCATAAGAAGGTAATGAACATAACAAAATCTTTGTTCGATCTTTATCTACAATACTTACATTAAGCCGTGATAAATTCGTGATTATTTGATTGAAACCATTCACATTTTGCGCCAGATCAGAGTCTTCTTGCATCTTCAACCCATATAGCTTTTGTTTCAGATACAATTTTTTCCGTTAGAGATAGGCATAAATTGAGTTTCTAATTTCTTTCATACTTCTCATGTAGATTTTAGATTCATTAAGTAATACATAACCTCATCTTTCATGCATAAGCGTATGGTTGTTGCCGCTCGTTACTGCAATTCTTCCCGATCTTCATTTTCTATGGTATTTGACTTTGTTGCCCGCAAAGTCTTCAAGATCCATTGTTTTGCCAGCAAATTTTTTACCCTTGTTTGCCACAATCTGAAGTTATCAGTTTCATTAAACTTTACCGCCTCGAATTTTGCATCAGATATTGTCATCTGAAATTACTTATGTGGTGAACTTTTCCTTTTTTTAAAAAAGAACAGGGAACCGCCAAACCTGTCGTGATTCGACTACCTGTGTCGAATCAAATTGTTGAACAGAACCTACGCCTTCGTCTGAAACCCTCGTCTTCGTCGCGTTGATTCGTCGAAGCGCCCTTCGCGAACTCCTCTGCGTCGCGCGAATCCTTCGTCTGAAGCCCTCCTCTGCATCTCGCAAATTCTTCGAAGCCTGTCCTTCCAGCTCTGAGCCGGTCGAACCGTCGAAGCCGTCGCTGAATTCGCCGAACCCTATGTTGTCGAATTCACCGAACTGCTTGCGAAAGTGCACCGTAACCCTTTTCTACCCTAGCCGAACTTGTCTGCCACGAACGTCTTGCGCCAAAACTGATCTACCCTAAACCTCGCTCTGATACCACTTGTTGAAAAATTAGGAAAACAATAATCAACAAAAATATTTATCGATGTTCGGCAAAGATGCCTACGCCTTTGGGAGCTGAGCGGCGACTTTCTTTCGATTCCAGAAAAAGAGTACAGAATTATTCATAGGATTACAAACATGACATATATATATATAACATATAGTACAATGTGTAATTATAAAATTACTTTTGTATGTTATCACGGGGGTTGCCCGCGCACCCCCAACCCACCTAACGAAAAATTTTTCTAATTGGACAAATGTTTCAGGTCCACTCCACTTCGCTCTAGGATCTATCCCTTATACGATATATGAGTCATACCTAATACTTTGGTTGTAGCTTTTGTCTAGTCGGCTGTTGTGGACTCATTAGTCACGAGTCATATGGTGATATTAAGCTCACATGCATCAAATGGCGTACTTTGTACCGTGCAGAGGCCCATGGTATCTCAGCATCTAATTTATTATATACAGTATTCATAAATTCTAAAACTGCTCGAGATTGTGGGTGCTTGGGCAAGCCTCAAATTTCGGCTTGCTGGAAAAAGTCACCTTATAAATCATTCAAATGGAGAGAAAATATGCACTGTTATATCTATTATCTTCCTAGCATGTCTAACTCATATATTATGAATCATCTTCATCTTTTATATGCATTCATTTGATCTCGGTAGAAGTCAATAATTTAAGGTGGTTGTGTGCTAGTAAACTCTCAATAATAAAAAAATTTTAAGCATTAGCTTTCTATAATTGTCCAACACAGATACAAATATAACAAACAATCAAAATTTTTACGCAGAAAAACATGGAAAAAGAATTTTCAAGGGGTCTAGCCCTGGTAAAATAATTCATTAGAAAATTTAAAGTACAGAGGTTTACTCATCTTCTTAGTTAGGAAGATGAGATTACTAAAATTAGCAATCATGACTATATTGTAATTTGGCTAACAGTCATAGCTAAGTTAAAACAATTGATAGTTGGTGGCTACAATTCGTTGTTGGCTGCAACAATAGTGGGTGGTGGTCGACAATGACAGCCGGCAAATAATCATTAACCTACACTTCTCTTCATGAATTATGTTTTAGTTGTTAACTCTCTCTTCTATTGTTCTCCCTTCTTTTATGTGAAGAATGGAGGCCTATTTATAAATATTGAGAGTGGCATTTCGGTAAATTTTGCCAACCTCCCAAAATATTCCATTGTATGATCCATATTGATTTCTTTAATCACATGTAATTTTTTTTAGTATTTAATTGCCATAACGACCTTAAAATTAAATCTTCTTGGGTTCGTTGGATATCTTTCATTAAAATGCTCTATTTGAGTATAAACATGTTAAATTTTGATATCATTTAGCTTTCTAATTAATGCTCCAAAGCTTCTGATTATACTTAAAAAGTGTTTGGTCCTGGCTTATTTGGACTTTAGATTGAATCACTTTTAGTGTTATTGGGCTCGTATTGTTGAAATGCCCAATTTAATAGTAATTTTTTTGAAATTATACCTTGGATGATTCTAAATTTGAATATGAAAAAGTTGTCACCCAAGATATATTGAGATTCATGCCTGATCATATAAATTTCTTGGTGATATCAAAGGCAATATTCAAAAAGAATATATGATAATTTTGTTTTCATTTATTTTGAATATGATACTTTTCTCATATGACAGAAAATCCATATCTAAATGATACCAAACATACAATAATGAACTGAATTCCTCCAAAATTTCTCACAGGCAAACCTCCAAAATCTCTCCCAGATCTCCTTCGAGAACACAACCTCCCTCCTGGCCTCTTCCCCCGAAACATCATCTGCTACGAATTCGACGAATCAAAGTCAAAGCTCGTCGTCCATCTTCCATCCTGCTGCGAGGTAAGCTTTAAGGATTCTTCAGTCCTCAGGTACTCGACACGCATCAAAGCCCTTCTATCCCGAGGGAAACTCTCCGGCATCGAAGGGATGAAGACGAGAGTTCTTGTGTGGGTTAAGGTCTCTCAGATCTCTCTTGAAAGCTATAAGTCTGACAAAGTTTGCTTCACTGCCGGAGTAAAGAAACTGAGGCCGAGAGATGCCTATGAGACGCCTAAGGATTCTGTCAAAGTAGATGAGTTTTGATGTTGGTTTTTGTCATTTATTTTTCTTGGACTGTTGTGAGGATGCATTGCTATGGAACCTTGATTATGGGTGCAAGTGTTTGATGAAATGGATTGATATAATTTTGGAAGATTTACACATGCCTGCGACACAATTCCTATGCATTTATGTATCCCACACCTGAACTTCAATATTTACATTTATACCACTCTATTTATGCACGAAAATGTACATGTCAATTTTTTTTTTGAAGTTAGTAAGGGTGATATTTTTTGTGTGACATGCATGACTTGTGTTATAAATTTTAAAATCATAGTTTGGGTGACATGAAAGAATTGTGTGGAATGCATGTAAATGAGACAATAGTTTTCTTCTTAAGGGAAAATGGATGCTACTTTCTAAATTTATATAGTTAATATCTATAATTTAATATTTGTTTATATAAAATATAAGAGTCTTGGTCACATTAAAATATATATATGAAAAGTTATATTTTTCACAAAAATAATATTAGTCATTAATGTCATAAAAAAAATTTATCTAATCGACCATAAGTTTTGATATATTTATAATCGAAAAATTTAGGACAAGATCAGGACTGTTTTTTCTTCAATTTTAGCGAACTGATAGTTGAATTGAATGTTTCAATAAGATAAACTCAGTGATGCTAGTAAATGTATAATTTGAGTCAAGATAACTCGAAATTAAACATATAAAAAATACTAATAATTTTGAAATAGTAATTAAAAAAAATAAATAATTTTCAAATTTAACATATTTAAAAATAAATAGAGCATTTTGACAATATAAATTTATAAGAGCTAATGTTACTCAATTTTGCGGTCATTAAGGTGCTTGATTGATGAATAAATGATTTATAATTGAATAATTCTATAAGGGTCATTTGATGAAGTGGTGTGAAAATTTAGCTAAGACAAAATGATACTTCTAAACTACTAAACAGACCTCAATTTTCATGTGAAGGTGATTTGATATTGAGTTTAGGAAAAGCTTGAAGATCAGATACTCTATAATGTTATAAATCATCCAAAATTGACAATCACTAGCAACAATTGTCATCATTTAACCACTTTTATTTGTCTGTTGCTCGATATTCGTCATCCAAATGTCACTAACCACCGCTACTTTGCCATCATCAATGGACCATTATAGCTTGATTATTGCCATTCAAATTATGTTGTCTTATTACCATAGACTTACTATTGTTGTCTCACTATTATTTCGTGAATGTCATGGTTTTACCATTGTTACTCAATTAAATTAAAGTTAATTTAGAGTACATCACTAATAATCCTCTCTTTTTTTAATTAAAGAGATGAGCTCATTTTCTAAATTTCAACCAACATAATGAATTTTTTTGCTCATGTGAGGTTTTTTTGTCTTTTTTGAGTGTTTGAAGTTGGCATGCCTTCAACAAATGTCCATCATCTGGTACAAATCTCGAGACATGACACAAATTTTTATATAATTTTTTATTAAGAAACATTCAAACTGCAATTAGAAATCATCCATAACTATGATTTCAATAGACATACAGTGAAACAGACCTGCTCGACGATATAGATTCAATGATACCAAAATTTGTCAAATTTGAGTCAAATCAAGCTTAGATCAAGCTGTCCAAACCTCTTTTGGAAGCTGTCAATGCATAATGTCAGCTCTAATATATTTATGATCAAATTGAGCGTCTCAATAAGACAAATTCGTCGAACCTAAAATTACTCAATTTTCACATCATTAAATCACTTAAATGTTTACAAAACACTTTGGTCGTAGGAACCTCTCTATGCCATCAGATCATAGTGGCCCAAATTCCTTATTTGCAATATGAGCTCTATAAATAGACCTTACTCCCCTCTTGAAATGAAAGACCTAGATTTGAGCCCAAAAAAAAAAAAGACCAAGCCTAGAGGAGGAGATGAAATTCAACATCACTTCTGCACCACAAATCTGATAAACTCTTCCAGTTCCTACAGTTGTAGACCGCCATTGAACACTGCTCGAAGGCCAGTATCGTCGATCATCGGCCGCCATCTTCTCCATACAACAAAGCCCTTTGTGGAGTTAAAACTAGCATCGTGGAATTCCTACGCATGAGGCAAAAAAAATGAAGCACGTGGCGGATTAATTCGTCATCTAGTACAATATTCAACAACGCACCCCGAATATAGTGCAACTACACACCTCGATGAGATGTAACAATACACCCTATATACAATGTGACAACGTCTCTCAAAGATTAATAATGCACCCCAATACGGTGCAACGACGCACCCCAATGTCGTAATAATGCACCCCAAATGCGATAACGACACACCCCAATAACGGTGTAACAACACACTCTACACACGACGCGACGATGCCTTTCGAAGACGGTGTAACAATGTACCTCGAATAAGGTGTGATGATACACCCAAATGACAGTGTAACAACACAACCTAAATATGATATAATGAGACGTCCTGATGATGGTGTAACAACATACCCCCACACATGGTGCAACAATGTCTTCCACAACGCATCTCACACACAATGCGACGACGCCTCCCCGAATAGCGTGCAATGACACATTCTGAATAATGTACAACGATGCACCCCAGTGATGGTGTAATAATCTACCCTACATATGGTGCAACAATGCCTCCCGATGATGGTGTAACAATGAACCCCGATGACAGTGAATTTCTCTAAACTCCTAAAACTCCCTCCTTACAGCTCTTGACTTCGGCCCCTATGACCTACATGCGTCATCGCTATGGCTTACGTGGTCTGCAACCGGTGCAACTTTCGACTCTAGCCTCTACGTTCTTCATAGGTCATTACAACTCCCCCACTACAATCTACGTGACTAAATACGACCAACTTGGTCCACAACTCTTATAACTTCCAACTTTTGTCTCTACGACCTACGGACGTCATCATAATTCACAACTATCAGCTATATGACTAACTACGACCAACTTGGCCCACAAATCATGCAACCCTCCAATCCAACCTCTGCAGCCTACAGATGTTACCACACCTCACCACTTCAACTTATGTGACTAACTACGATCTACATGGTTCATGACTCATGCAACTCTCGACTCCGACCTCTATGACATCATCTCAACTCATCATTATAACCTACGCGACCAACTATAGTTTGTGTGTGGTCCATAACTCACACAACTCATAAATTTTATAGTTGATGCGTGCTAGAAAATTCGCGGCGGTAGAGTAATGGATTATCGTCTTAGCGTTGCACGAAAATTCAGCACACACTCAGATGAAAGTGAATCAAGCT
>NEWO01002565.1:5838-30857 GCA_003013225.1 Phalaenopsis aphrodite
ACTTTCTCTTGTAACTCTACTAATCTTCATAGTTGGGAGTAGTTTTGCAGATATGAAGAAATGCCATTGTTTTGAAATTGGATTAAGTAGCGACGCAGAGAAACTAACATATCCCTTATCTCTGATTTCCCAATTATCATGTTCATCCGTCAGAAAAATATATACTTCTTGCATCATATCTTTATTTGGGATAAAGATTGTATAATGAAAAATTGGAACATTTTCTATCATATACAAATCATTAATTCTAGCCAAAGTAAATGGTACAGCCTACCTTAAATGAAGAAAACTCCTTGGGTAATTCCATGTAAGTTAGCATAAAACTCCTTTACTACGGGTACTACAACCGTAGCGGTAGTAGCACAGATCTTCCCAACGCCTCTGTACAATGATTTTCTCGATCTGTGAACTTGGATTACTCACTCCAAGATTACAAAGCCTCTCTCCTTAATAAGTCTCTTCTTCATGATGACTTTGTCGTATAATCTCTGTGCGTCAAAACTGATAAACTTTCTTCTATTGAAAACTCCATACCTTAAAGTATTTCTGGAATTGGAAGCCATGAAATTCAAAATTAGGAAGTTTCTGGACGTCCAAGTCAGTTTTTAGGACTTTAAAAACACCTCTCGGTGGTTATTGTAGAGAGAAATCCCGCCAAAGTCCGCTGAAACCATTCAACACGTGGAAAATGCTCGGGACGCTGTCGGCGCTCCCGATGGCGCTGTTGGCGCCATGGTCCTTTAGGCGGGTGCCGTCGACACCCATTTTGGTGCCGTTGGTGCCAGAGGACAAATTCGTGTCTGAAATTTTTTTGTTCAATTTGATTCTAAATTTTCCTCCAATACCAAAATTTGTCTTAATTTATGATATCTAAAATTGTGTAGGACTTAAAAATACAATTATTTCCTAATATATAAATACACTTATTACACAAAATAGTAACATATAAATATATAGATTTATATATTGGTTGCCTCCCATAAAGCGCTTGGTTTAACGTCATCATCTCGACATACCATTTGTTTAGTTGGGTTGACTTAACATTAAAACTTCTTTAAATTTTGGTATGTGTCCTTCATAATAATGTTTCAATTGATGCCCATTAAGTTTAAACATCTTTCCAATTTTAAGATCCTTAATAACAACAGTTTCATAATGATAGACTTTAATCTGGAAATAATCTCAATCTTGTATTATATAATAGAACTTGTTCAGGTTCAAAATTCTTATTAATAATCTTTCGATCATGCCATATTTTCATTTTCTCCATATAAATTTTTGCATTATCATATGCTTGATTTCTAATTTCATCATGTTCATTAAGTTGCAATAATCTTTTCTCACCAGCATTTTTTAATTAAAATTAAATTCCTTAATAGACAAAAATGCTTTATAATCCAATTCTACTGGTAAGTGGCATGTTTTTTCCAAAAATAAGTCTGTATGGGGACATTCCTATAGGAGTCTTATAAGCAGTTCTATATGCCCATAATATAGTGTCTAATCTAGCAGCCCAATCCAATTTATAAGGATTTACAGTTTTTTATAAAATTCGTTTTATTTCAAGATTTGATATTTCTACTAGATCGCTAGTTTAAGGATGATAAGCAGTATAGAATCTATGCATAGTATCATATTTTTTTATCAATTTCTTGATTCTCTTATTTTTAAAATGAGATCTTCCATCTGTAATAATTACTCTCGGCATTCCATATCTTGTAAAAATATTTTTATTTAAAAATTTAGAAACACTACGAGCATCACATTTATATACAACAACAACTTCAATCTATTTGGACATATAATCAACAACAAGTAATATATATAAGTTTTCAAATGAAGGCATAAATGGTCCCATAAAATCTAATCCCTACACATCAAAAATTTCAACTTCTAATGTGTAATTTAGAGGCATTTCGTTTCTTCTAGAAATATTTCCTACTCGCTGACATCGATCACATGTTTTAATATATTCATTAACATCTTTAAAAGGAGGGCCAATAAAATCCAGCTTGTAAAATTTTATAAACAGTTCTATTTATTTCAAAATGCCCACCAAATTCAGAATCATAACATCTTTCAATTATTTGTTGAGTTTCTTCATAAGGTACATACCTTCTAATAATTAGATCTTTACATTGTTTATATAAATATGGGTCATCCCAAAAATAGAATTTTGAATCATATATAAATTTCTTTAATTGCCAAATCTTAATATCAGGAGTTAGAATATCACTTACAATATAATTTACTATATTAGCACACCACGGTGTATCTATTTCATCAATATTATAAAATTGTTCATCACGGAAATTTTCTAAAATTTCATTTACAAAATTATTTAATATTTATTTTTTTAGTCTAGACAAATAATCAGCTATTTGATTATCATTTCCCTTTCTATCAACTACAGTAAAATCAAACTCTTGCAATAAAAGTATCCATCTAATTAACCTTGATTTAGCATCCTTCTTTTGCATTAAGTATTTAATAGCAGAATGATCTGTAGATACTATACATTTAGTTCGAATTAAGTAAGGTATAAATTTATCAAAGGCATAAACAACAACTAATAAATCTCTTTCAGTAGTAGTGTAGTTAATTTGAGTATCATTTAGAGTTTTACTAGCATAATATATTACTTTAAAAATTTTATTGTGCCTTTGTACTAAAACAACTCTAATATCATAATCACTAGCATTGTACATTATTTCAAATAGTTTTTCCCAATCAGGTGGGACTATTTTAGGTGCAGCGATTAATTTCTCTTTCAATAATTCAAATGCTTTTATGCATTCCTCATTAAATTCAAATTTCGTATATTTTTCTAAAAGTTGGCATAATGACTTAGTTATTTTTGAATTTTTTTTTTATATAATACCTGTAGAAACCAACATGTCCTAGAAAACTTCTTACTCCTCTGACCATAGTCGGTGGTGGTAATTTTTCAATAACTTGAACTTTTGTAAGATCTACTTCCATGCCATTTTCAAAAATTTTATGTCAAAGTACAATTCCTCGTGCAACCATAAATTGACTTTTTTCCTAATTTAATACGAGGTTGATTTTTCACAAAATTCCAGAATATTTTCTAAATTATTTAAGCATAATTCAAATGAAGTCCCAAACACGAGAAATCAACCATAAATACTTCCATTCCATGTTCAATCAAATTACTAAATATTGACATCATACATCTTTGAAATGTTGCAGGTGCATTGTATAGTCCAAAAGACATTCTACGAAAAGCAGATGTTCCATAAGGGCTTGTAAATGTTGTCTTGTCTTGATCCTCAGAAGCAATTTGAATTTGATGATAACTGGTATATCTATCTAAAAACCAGTAATATTTGTTTCCAGCCAATCTTCCAACATTTGATCTAGAAAGGGTAAAAGAAAGTGATCTTTCCTGGTGGCCAGGTTTAATTTTCTATAGTTTATACAAATTCGCCAACCAGTAACTTGTCTTATTGGAATTAATTCATTTTTCTCATTTAATTCAACAGTCACTCCTCTTTTATTTAGAATATAGTGAATTAGGCTCACCTAAGTACTGTCTAAAATAGGATATATAATTCCAGCATCTAATCAATTCAATTTTTTTAACAACTTCTTTCATTATTGGGTTTTATCTCCTTCGAGGATCAACTTTAGGTTTGTATTGATCATCTAATTGAATTCTGTGCATACAAATTGAAGGACTAATTCCTTTGATATCTGCTAAAGTCCATCTAAAAGCTTTTTTATATCTTTTTAACATTTCTATTAATTTTTGTTCTTGAATTTTAGTTAACTCAGAAGATGCAATAACAAAAAATTTAGATGAATCTCCTAAAATACATATTTTAAATGAGCATGTAATACTTTCAGTTCAATTTCAAGTGGTTTAATACTTGAAGGAATAAGATTTGTATTATCATTTTCCAAAAAATCTAAAGTTTCAAATCTGTCCTGAATATAATCTAAATTTTATTCTTTTATTTCATCCTCATTTTCACTACATTCTTCTTTCTTTAATTTTTCTTCAACCTCTTTCTTAAATTGATTGTTACTTAGATAATCAATAACTTCTATCCTAAAACATTCATTGTCTCTTTCTATTACAACATATTTCATAGCTTTTGCAATAATAAATTTAACTTCTTGATCATTAACTCTCATTATTAATTCTCCTTTTTGCACATCTATCATAGCTCTCCCTGTTGCAAGAAATGGTCTCCAAAAAATAATGGGAATCTCATTATCTTCCTCCATATCTAATACTATAATGTCTATAGGAAAAATAAGTTTATCCACTTTTACTAATACATCTTCTCTAACTCCTTTAGGATAAGTGATTGATCGATCAGCTAACTGAAGAGTTACAGTAGTAGGGGAAATCTTTCTTAAATCTAAATGTTTAAAAATTGATAGAGGCATAAGATTGATACTTGCTCTTAAATCACATAAGGCTGTTCCATAAAACTTTTCACCAATTGCACAAGGTATAGTAAAACTACCAGGATCTTTTAACATTTTAGGAAGCTTTTTCTGGATAATAGCACTACACTCTTCACTAAGTGCAATAGTCTCATGATCTGCAAACTTCCTTTTCTTGTTTAGTATATCTTTCATAAATTACGCATAACTTGACATTTATTACAAAGCCTTAATGAAAGGAATGCTTATCGTTAACTTTTTAAGGATTTCCAAAAATTTTGTAAATTATTTGTCTTTATTCTTTTGTTTTAGTCGTTGCGGAAACATAGGTAATGGATTTTCTTGAGGAACTTGTGTTTGTTCATTTTTATTATGGTCACTTTCCATCTCTTTCTTCTCCTCATCAACTTCAGTTTCTCTTTGGATTCTTGTTTCAACTTCTTTTCCACTTCATAATTGAATTGCTTTAATTTGTTCCTTTTTTTGATCTTTAGGATTAACTTCCACCATACTAAGAATATTTCTTGAAGGTCTGTTACTAAGTGCAGTAACAATATGTCCTAATTGAATTTCAATATTTCTAATAGCACCCTTTGATTTCCCATATTCAACATTACCTCTTCCATCATTAACTTCTTTTCCTTAACTTGTGGGTTAGGGTTAGAATTAAATCCAAGAGGATAATAAGGTTGATAATTAGGATTTGCTTGGTTATTTAAATTTCCCGAGGGGTTCATTGAATTGTTATAATTATTCCAACTAAAATTAGGGTGATTTTCCCATCCAGGGTTGAAATAGTTAGAATAGAGATTGTTATTTCAATTATTAATAGCACTTAAAGTTTAATAAAGTTATTAAGTATCAATTATCCTCCCTAGTAAATTTTCCTCTAATACTGGTGGTATTTTAGAATAGTTCACTCCAATTTGATCAATCTTTTTTGATATAACAACAATTTGAGATGCTAAAATATACATTGCATCAGATTCATGAATACTAGCTACTCTCTTAGGATTTACCCGTTCAGAGGGCCATTGAAAATTATTAGTAGCCATTGCTTCTGTTAATGCTTCATCAAAAGGTTTTGACATTAAAGATCCACCTACAACAGCATCTATAATAGATCTAAGTGATCCTACTGATCTATTATAAAAAGTTTGAATTATTAACCAATCTGGTAAAATATGGTGTGGACATTTTATAGGAGATCCTTAAATCTCTCCCAGGCTTCATATATCGATTCCCTTTCAAACTGACAAAAAGATGTAATATCATTTCTAAGCTTACCGGTTTTATAGGGTGGAAAATATTTAGCCAAGAATTTTTGTGATAGTTCTCACCAAGTTCTGATAGATCCAGTTGCTAATGAGTTTATCAAGCTTTGGCTTTATCCCTTAATGAAAAATGAAAAACTTTAAGCCTAACAACATCATTAGACACTCAGTCATATTTAAAAGTATCACAGATCTCAAGAAAACTAGTAAGATGTAAGTTAGGATCTTCAGTAGGTGTTCCTCCAAATTGATTATTTTGTACCATTTGGATAATAGCAAGAATAAGCTCAAATGAATTAGCAGCAACATTAGACATAATCTTTTAAACGTCTTTTTGATTTTCATTTATTTGATTATCTAAGTTATTCTCCATTTTCTTCAAAATTTTAATTTATATTAGTTATTTTTGAATTTTTCTAATAGTACGTTCTAATTCTGAATCGTAAGGTATTAAATCTTCAAATCCATTATTTTGCATAAACAAATATAATAAGCAAGGAAAAATTTATTAAAAATACTCTTAAATATATAGTTAAATATTTTTTGGATTTTCGATTTGATAATTTTTTTGATATTTTGTATTTTGTATATTTTTATCTCTAAATTTCTTAATTTACCAAATCTATTTAATTTACCGTTACCTTCATCGGCAACGACGCTAAAAGCTTGATGCAGATTTGCTGAAATATAGTTGTGTAAAATTTATAAAGTTGACTCCGCTTTACAATAGTGCCAAAAATTTGAAGTGATATTTTATTAATAATAACGTTCAACACTTAATGTTGGTATTCTACGCAAGCATACGTATCGTTATCAAGTAATATAAGACTTTGTTTTTAAGTTCCAAATATCGATCCCACGAGGAAGGTTTAAATTTTAAATGATAAATTAACTAAGAAATTCATAGAAATCAAACGAAATAACTGTCACTAATTTCAAATGTTTTAGATACTATAAAAGCTAAATTATTAACTTTTAACAGAATTTAAAAGCAGGGTTTAAAATTAATAACTACTAAATTATGTTTATGTGATGAAGTTTTCTAATATTAAAAAGCATCTTTCCACTACAATGAGTTTTTGGTGAAATGAGATGAGATAAATGGTTTAAATATGTATTATGCCAAATAGGAGGAATTTTAAATCTTTACTTTGATTCAGTGTTATAGAAAATCATTGGCTAATCTTAGGTTTAGTCCCTAAATCCGTGGCTAGGCTAGGAGGATACTAGCTCCCACTCTAGAGCTCCCACTTCCCTTCCCTTGAAGGGTAACTCTAGCTTTAGTTTTTAAACACTAAGATCGAATTGGGGATTTTTAGTCTGTCACCCTAGAAATCTCTTATTATGCACCCAACAAAGTATATTTCCCTATTTATTTAGCTTAATTCCATGAATAAAATACTACTTCATAGACATAAACGTGATTCTCACTCTATTGTAGAATTCATACGCCATTTCCCAGATCATATGTTTCATAACATATTTTAACAATTCAATTGGCAGATCAAAAAGTAAATTAAGAGCGGAGTTGAAAAACCATCACAATTTGTTTTAAATTTCAATATTGACACATCCACATTATCTCTTCATTTCACCATATCTTAGAGTAGCGAGAATGATAAAGGAAACAACTCAAACTTCATGAGAAAGATACAATAAAACACAAATTTTAAATATAAAAGAAAGTTCATACAACAATAATAAACAAACAACACTTATCTGAAACTCTTTCTGAAAGCAAATCCTTTCTAGCCTCTCTTAATTAATGTAGGAAGAAGAAATCTCTCACTTCTCTTCCTCTCCAACACTTCTTAGAGGAGAATTCACACTTAAGTTCACCACGAAAATGAAAAACTATCAAAATAATAACTAACTAATGGTGTGGAATGGCATGGAATGTAGGTGTGTGAAGAGGAAAACTGAAATGAGTGGTAGAATTCAAAATGGTGCAAGGGGGGAGGGTTCTAATCAAATTTCAGCCCTAAATAGAGCCTAGGTTGATTCTCTAATAGGTACATCCAAAAACTCTTCAAAAAACATCCAAATTCGTCGAATCTTCTAGAAACAGAGCCTGCATCAACACTGGCGCCGTTGACGCCCATTCTTGCGCCATCGGCGCCCATTTTGGCACTGTTGACACCAGAGGCCATTCAATTAATTCCTTATTTTCTGTCAAACGGCGTCGTCAACGCCTAGTCTGGCACCGTCGGAGCTGACAATTTTTTAACTTCTCCATTTTGACTCTAAAGTTCATCATTTTTGCTTCTATTTTTCTCCAAGTCCTCAAAATCAACAACCTGCAAGACAACATAAAAATACCTTCCATTAAAGTACAATATCACCAAAAATGAGTATAAATAACACGTCTAAAAATGAATATATTTTTGGTGTATCAAGAAATGCCATACCCACCTTATAAAGTGAATATCATGTCTAGAACACTTATGAAATTTGCCAAGATCAATCTCTAGGAGCATTAATGACCCTACCATTCAGACCAACAATTTTAAAATAAAACTTAATATAAATCAAAGAATCCAAAATAACTAATTTTGAGCTTCACTTGTAGAAGCCCCTAATTTCCATTAACTAGTTTTTTTGAGTTATGTGCAACATTTAGATATAAAAATATCTCAAACGATGATGCTAGACTTAGGTTGTTTCCATTCTCTATTAGGGATAAAGCTAAACTTTGGTTGAATTCTTTGGCCCGAGGATCTATATCTACTTGGATTGATCTTGCTAAGAAATTCCTACAAAAATATTTCCCACCTTAAAAAATTATCAAACTTTGTAATAATATCACTTCTTTCACTAAATTGTATAGTGAATCCATTTATGAGGCTTGAGAGAGGTTTAAAGAAATGAGTAGGAAGTGTCACATTATGCTCAACCTAATTGGATTATAATTCAAAATTTTTTCAATAGGTTGGTGAGATTATTGGGGTTGATTATAGATGTTGCAGCTAAGGGGTCCCTAATGTCCAAATCATTTGAGGAGATTTATTAAATAATTGAAAAAAATGGTTATAAATAATGTTTATTGGCTCTCTGAGAGATTTAACCATAGAGAAAGTATCCAATGTTCATGAAATGGATGTATTAGCAATCTTAACTTCACAAGTAGCTATCGTATCTAATAAGTTAAGCTTAAATCCAACAATAAGATCACTTGCAATAGAAGAAAATACCTACGAAAAACTACGGGGTCCTTTTAATGCTTATATGTATTCTATGAGTAAAATTAATAACATACCTAATAGCTCGTATTCCAACACCTATAACCCAAGAAAGAAAACCACCATAATTTTAGCTAGAGTAATAATAACCAAGGTACAGGAAACTAGTAGTTGGTTAGCAATCGACTAAATCCTGTAGGAAATTAGAATAGCCAAGGAAACAGTAACCCCAAACTAATCTACACACCAAGATTCACTTCTAGTTTGTATTTTAAGGAAAATATGTTATCTTAGAAAGAAATAGTACAAGAAATGAAGAACAAGTTACAAAGTCAAGCTGTAACCATAAAGAATAATGAGAATTAATTAAGTCAAATAACTAACCCTTTGACTAATTTAATAGACCCTAATGGACATGACCTTGTATTAGTAAATTCAATTCTAAGGAGGAATGAAAGGAACAAGTGAAAGAAAAAAAATTACGATATGGAAATGAATTAGAAACATTTATATTAATGAGAGTAGTATTGAAGAAATAAATCTTGGTGCAGAAAGACCTAAGGAGAACCCTGTCACTAACTTAGAAAAGCTTAACTTACCTCTTAGGAAAGAACAGGAGAGACCACCACTACTTTTTCCATAAATACTTAAAAAAATATAAATTAGATCAGTAGTTCTATAAGTTTTTAGAGGTATTCAAGAAGCATACAATTTATATCCCATTTGCTAAAGCATTAAAATAGATGCATAATTATATGAAGTTCCTAAAATTTATCTTTAATAAGAAGGGAAAACTAGGTGACTTCTAGGTTGTTTCTTTAGTGTTTTCCGAAAGTAAAAGTTACCACAAAAACTTTAGAGCCTAGGTAGCTTAACCATTTTTTGTGTCTGTTGACGTCAACTTTGTGAATACTCACCCACTCACTTGTACATAGCCCTCAAACTAGGTTATGTCCCTTTAGGCCTCATCGAAAAACCACAAACACTCAACCCTCTGATTGAGTTGGTTTAGGGCTTTGGCCTGGTAAGAGACCGAAGTTCTTCTTGTGGGTAAGATAATCTATGGGCCACTTAGAAAACCCAAAACCCTAGAAATCTCTCTATGGCCCCTATGACCACCATGACACCTAAATTCACCTAAAATCAAAATAGGAGAAAGGTCTACTGATCACAAAACTGCTTATATGCAACAATATAACAATAATTTGGATTATATTTTTCACTTATATTTCCTTATTTCACAACAAAACCAAAAACTTGATCTTGAAGAAAAATAAGAATTTAACTTTTAATTTATATAAATTGGGATACTACACAAGTATACATATCATTATCAAGTAATATAAGAATTTTTTATTAAGACCTGAATATCGAACCCACAGGGAAGATATGCAATATGCACTTTTTGGAAAACTTTCTATTTTTAAAAAGAAAATTATTTAAACTAAAGACATTTTTGTAGTAAAGAAAGTTTAAATATTTATGGTAATTTTAATATTTTGACAAAAACAGAACAAACTTAAAAAGATAACTTGAGTTTTTGTAGAAGAAAAAACATTAAATATGAAAATATCTTTCTCTTTATCATAAATTAGTAATAAGTATAGAAATTATGTTGTGGAAGTATGCCTATTGTGTTGTGCCAAATAGGAGCAATAATATTCTTTACCCTTATTAGAGATGCTATAAAGAACATTAGTTAATTTAAAGTTTGAATAGTTCTGAAGGCCGGCTAGGCAGGGAAGATACTAGCTCTCACTCTAGAGTTCCCTCGATTCCCTCCACCTGGGGGCTAACATCTTGTATTAGAGCCTAAAATAATAAACCAAGTTGGGGGCTTTAACCTGTCACTTTAAAGTCCTCTAACTCTACATTCTTTAATGAATAGTTCCCTATTTATTTTCACTCAATCATATGAACTATATTCTCATTCATAAAGCCTCATGTGATTGTTTTCAATTATTGACTGAGATAATACCAGCACGGTTCTTACATGTTCTTACAACAAATTTTAACATCTGGATTGGCCAAATCAAGAAGTAAATGAAGTACATGAATTTAAATCATCACAATTTCTTTAAACATCAAAGATCAATACTCTCCACAACTTCCATCCAACACTTAATTACTTATCATTTTAAGAAGAAAGATAAAGAAAACTACTCAAAATCCATGGAGAAAATAAAACCACACTTTAATTTAAAAGTAGAAATCATTGTCAAACCAACAACAAGTCTCAATTAAAACTAAAAGTAGTTTAAATTAAAAGATTAAATCTTATCTCAGGTCCTCCACCAAACTCTTGAAGTTCCTTTGAATCTTTTCTCTTTTGCAACACTCTCAATATAAAACTAAAATAAAAAGGATAAATATGTGGTGCTTGAAAATCTCTCCAACTAACTCCCCAGTTTTAGAACTTTCAAAACTTTCCCAGTACTTTCAGGACCCCTTTCAAAGTCTCAATCTTCCTTCTTTTATAATTCTCAAAATGGTGCCTTGGTATCTCTTCAAAATGCATCTTGATTCAATGTATTTCCCCAAAAGATGCATCCTTTCACAATAATTTTCGTCCATAGTGGTTGTAACCATCTATTAAGACAATAGGTGCCTCAAAAACCTCTTCAAAATTTGTAAAACCGAATTTACTCATCCAATAACTACCACTGACACTTAAGCGCTGGGCCTCTGACGCTTAGGCGCAGCCTTCTCTGTTTAACCGATGCTTAAGCGCCGGATTTGACACTTAGGCGCCAAAACACTTTTGCACATTTTTCACCTATTTGCTCCAAATTTGATACTTTTTCACTCATTTAAGCATTTTTCACCTTTTTACCTATACCTGAAAGGAAAACACAAAAATACCTTCCAATAAAGCGCAATATCTCAAAAATATGTATAAAAATGTGTCTAAAAACATTATATATTTTAGGCGTATCATCTACCTAAATAGATCCCCAGCCTCACCTAAGGTCTTCTCAATCCCCAATTAACTTTAAAAAATTAACTTGGAATTCCAACACACCTCTTTGATAGTAGGTCTTGATGGTACCATGGGTGGTCAAATCAAATTGGGCATAACCCAATTTTGCTCAATTTATGACCAATTTGCCCCATTGTCATACAATTGAACCCTACCCAAAGAGTTAAAGACATGAAACTACCTGGAGGCCAAAATTGGCACCATGGGGGTAACCCCCATAATTCAATTAATTACTTTTTTAAGTAAATTATGGAGAGGTTTATTGGAGTTTAAAAATTTGGGCAAAGCCCAAGCACATTGGGTTAGCCCTAATCTAAAATCCTTAGCCCTTAGCCTATCTTCCCATAACCCATCCTTCAAGAGTCACCCATAACACCAACCCAACCCATTATGGTACATGGGTAATTTAAATTATTTTTGACTAAATCCCAAGCACTGAAAGAGAAGCTTGACACACTTGACCATGACTCCTAACACTTTACACTTAGGTCATGGACTTTTGACCAGCCCTTAATGAGTCACGACCAGACCAAATCTGGTCTTAGTCACCCACAAAAATTTCTATATAATTAGCCTAAGCCCTCTTCTATGCCACCTTCAAACTTATTGGCACCAACATGGACAATACATAGAAAGTTGGAAAAGCTCCTCCCCACTACCCAAAACCTCTAAAATTTCTCTGAAAATGCTCTGAGAAGCTGCTTGAAATTCCCCATGCCAACCAAACTCCTCACATGAGCTTCCATGGCTATAAATAGCTCTAACTCGAGAGCTTCAAAAGACTATTATGCTCCTTAGGCAGCCTACCAAACCTTTTCCCCTTAATAGAGAAACCCCCTCCCCCCTCCTCCTCGCCCCGACCAAGGTAATCAATCCCCACCATCTTCAAGGCATTCCCTCCACCATTGAACCCTAATTTTACCACTAAAACCCAAGGACATTTTTGACCCCAACATCAACCTTCTAAGAACCAAAAACCAATCTCCCAAAAGCTTCACAAGACCTCTAAACATCACTCCCAATCAAAATTAAGCTTTCCCATGTCTTCTAACTCATCCTAACATCAAACCGTGACACTAGTTGGTCTAGCTAATAGTTGGAGCCAAATTTAGTTCAAATTGAAGCAAGGAGGAGGTTCATGACATCAATGTAAAATTCTTTATGAAGCTCATTTGAGACCTCACCTTTTCAGACAAGGTATGAATCCAATATTTTAAATATTTCTCTCGGTTTGGACTTTTATGAATAAAACCAACAATGCATGCCCACTAAAACATATAGATAGCTGTGTCTCGATTAGATGAAGGTGAAGGAATAAACCTCAAGCAATTTGGTTGAGAATCAAGTGAGATATTATGGTTAAATCACAAATAATTCTTGATTCCCTATCTCGTAGGGACAATGAACCGATGCCATCAATTTCTTTATATTAGAAATATAAGGTAGAGATCGAGTCAGATCACGAAAATGTTGTGGGGAGAATCACTGTACCACAGGACATCATGATACCTATGTGGAAACCGAGCCAATCAGCGGAGGACACATGACCTTTCAACGATGCCAAGGATGATGTGATGCTGACTGGGTTAAGTGCCAAATTTGGCCTTTTCTGAAATAAATCTTGAAAACCCAATATGCTTTAACAATTCATAAATTTAGAAATAAAAATTACAAAAATAAAATAAAAATACCACTAGACTCGGTGAACAAAGGAGAAAATAGAAAAAAAAAATTAACTTATATTTAAAATTTAATTATTTAACTCTAAAAAGTATTATTAAGAATTATTTAAAATATAAGGCCAAAAAATATATTCTTACCTCCACCCTTGGTAACATTTCCTAATTTTTCCAAGGTTATGGAACTTCCTTAATAATAAAATAACTAATTTTCGGCCAATTTTATAATTATTTTTAAAAATAATTATAAAAAATTAAAAAATTGCAATTTATAATGAAAATTAACTTGAAAATTTATGGCAGTGATCTAAAACCCTAAAATGATATTTTCTACCTCTAAGAACACTAAAATGAAAATTAAATAGCATGGGGTAAAAATGTAAAATCAAAAATTTTCATTTTGGCCCAAATTGCCCTCAAATTTAATTGAAAACACTAAATTAAGCTTAGGGGCCTAGCCTAATGAGGGTCTTAAAGGATTAACACAATGATTATCCCTTTAATCATCACCCAGGGTTAGGCACAAAATTGAGCTTGAGCTTGGTTTAGGTTTAGCCGAAGTTAGAACTAGCTCAAGTGGTCCCATAATTGTACCCAATATAATTGAGGTTATACCTAACGCTTAACCAGATATAGCCTAACTCAAGTCAAGCTAGGGTTCAACTCTATGCCTAACCCAAATTAGACCCAGCCAGAACCATCTTGGGTCTATCCCAACTAAGACCTAATGGAAATTAGACCTAGCTCAACTAAAATTGAGCTAGGTTATATCTGGGTTAGATTTGGGTTAGACCTTACTAGGTCTAACCCAAATTGCACCTAGTTCAACCTAAAACCTACTAGGACTAACCCAACTTGGTCTAAGCCCAATTTAAACAACCTTAGGTCTAACTTAAATTAGACATAGTTCAAATAGAACCACCCTAGTTCTAACCTAACTTAGACCTAACCCAATTTAAATAACCCTTTGGTCTAACCCATCTTAGAAAAAAATTAACTTAAATCACTATTCAAACATACGTAACTTGGGTTACCTAAATCAACTTAAATCACCGGGCCAACTTGACCAAACTTGAGTTAACCAAATCAAATTAATTACCAGTTCAACCCACCTAGCTCAGGTTAACCAAAATTAATTGAATCACTGGGTTGACTTGACCTAACTCAGGTTAACCCAAACTAGCTTGAATTCCTTGGGTCATTCTAACTTAACTCAGGTCAAATAGATCAGGAACTCAACTTCGAATCTCAATTAAGATTAAATTGAATTGAGTTTAATCAAAGATGGATTCTAGTCCAAATTAATTTATTTTTAATTTGATTAAAGGATGAACAAAATTTAAACTAACTTAGACTTCATCCAAGTCCAACTCAAGTTATATTTGACCTAACTAAAGAGGCTTAATTGGAGTCAACTCAACTTAACCTGGGTTAACTCAAAGTTAACTCAGTCTGATTTGGAACAACTCAATTCAACCCAAAGTTAGTCCAAATCACTCTAAGTTATTTTAATCCCAGTCAAGCTGAGCCAACCTAAGGCAATCCTATTAAACTCTGAATGACTTAAACCATTTTGAAGTTGAGATATGAGGAACCCAAGATAACTCAGATTAGTGTGAGGCTCACTTTAGATTAGTCTGACCTAACTCAGGTTAATCTGAACTCAACCCAGACTTAGGTATCTTAGGGTTAAGGAGTATTTGACTTCTCATTGGAGAACAAAAGCACAGTTAGCCTTAAATGGGAACAATTTGGGCCAAGTTACAAACAAACATTAAAGATACAACATTAAATCCACCTTAAAAGACACTGAAACTTAAAATTTAACCACAAAGTACAACCTAGTTTGAGAGATATCCCATGACTGCTAACAAAGTATCTTTCAGTCACTTGTGACTGATTAAATTGTAAACTTCAATGAACCTAGGATGACATGAGATCTTGGCTGGGTCATTTCAAACATTAAAAATGAAACATGAAAATAAAATTCTAATTAGCTAATAAATCTTAAATAACCTAAAATTTTTAAGGTCTAAAATTTGAAAAAGAGATTAAAACTTACATGAAAACCTAATGAAAAAAGATCATCGAATGCAACTTCAAACTTGCTACAAAGATCTATGAAGATTTTCTTAGATGATGCAAACCATGGCTACTAACAGGAATCTTTTGACTAGAGTAGGTTTGACCACCACTTTGATCAGGGAACTTGACAACCCCAAAATGATGAACAGCCACGGGCATCTTAACTGAGTTGTCATAAAATAAAATAAAAACTAATCAATCAAATAAAAAATATTTATGCTGACTTTGTTTTGCAGGGGCTGGTGAAGACAAAAGGTGAACATCACCCTAGATTTACTTTGAATTTTATTGAAGCGTGTTAATTTTGTTCTATAGGGATGAACATTTGAACCACCAAAAATATGGTAAAAAAGAAAAACCTCAACTAATCCATTGGATCAACATAAAACCATAGGATAGTTTGGGATCTTGATAGGGTTCTTCATAAACCTTAAGCATATGTTATCCTTAAGATAGGATCATGAAATTCCTTTCCTTGAAAATGAAATTCAAAGTTCATGAGGGCTAGTGAAAACTTTAATTGAGAGTATTCTTAAGCACCCAATGTTGCTTAAGTTTAAGTTGACTTTAGAGCTTGCCCTTATAGGAAGAAGTTGGTCGCCAGTTTTCATTGATCAAGTTTTCTTTGCGAGTATGCCTCTGAAGTGTCTTAAATTAATTTTATCTTAGACATACACTTTAGTGCTATCTAGGAAAAGTCCACCCCAATAAAGCTTCTCCACATGTTTCTTTTGTTTGTCCCCATCATTGAGTACCCTTGACCTCTACCCTTCCGACCTCTTTTATCTTTAGATCACTCACTAGATCATAGAGAGAGTTACTCAAACAAAGAGGTTATACCACTGTAGATAAATTGGTGACTTCACCACAATCCACAATGACAACAACCAAGATGGTGTGTGATGATGCAAGTGGTTGTGGTTGTGGGGCCATAAGTGTCACAGGAGAGAAATCCTTCAAAAAGGCTCTGTGTGATTTAGTGGTCAGTATCAACCTTATGCCTCTTTTTATTTTTAAAAGACTAGGATTAGGATATGGCCATTCTACCATAATGACTATGTAGTTAGCTATCTGATCTCTATCATAGGGGTGATAGAGGTTGCTTATATTAACGTCGATAAATTTATCTTTCCTGCTAATTTTATTATCTTAGATATAGAGCAAGTTAAGAAGATTCTTATAATCCAAGGCAAGCTATTTTTAGCCACAGATAGGGAAATTATTGATGTTTTGAAAGGGTAACTTACGATGATAGCAAATGATCAATAAGTTTCTTTTAATATACTAAAATCAATGAAGTTTCCCAAAAGTCTAGTGATGATTTTTTCCATAAGATAAAATGGTGGATGAGTTGATTAGGAGCTAATTTTTAAAGTCTATGGAGTTGGACCTAGTAAAGAAAAATGTGGATGACAAATATAGTGAATGCCGAAAGGAATAATCTACTCTACTTTTAGAGGTGATCCCAATAGTGTTTAAGGATAGAATTTAGATTTTTGACACCACTGCCAATGCCAGATTATTAGTTTTGTCCATAAAAGAGGCTTCTAACTTAGAACTAAAGGTTGTACCTAAACATCTCAAATATGAATTTTTAAGAGACTCCTCAACTTTGCCTATAAAATAATTAATGTTTAATCGAGCGAGTTATAAGAGGGAAAGCTGATATGAGTTTTGAAAATATTTAGAAAAATCTTTCAATGGGCTATAGTTGAGATTAATGGAATAAGCCCCTGTTATGCATGCATAAAATACTTATGGGGGAATATTTTGAACCTAAGACAAGACCCAAAGGAGGTTAAACCTAGTGATGAAGAAAGTGGTAAAGAAAGAGATTATAAAGTGGTTAGATGCAGGAATTATCTACCTTATTTTAAATAGTGTCTGAGTTAGCCCAATCCATGGTGTACTAAAAAAGAGGGAAGAGAAAATAGTTAAGTATTAAAAGATTGAGCTTATACCCACTTAGAATGTTATTACATAGAGGATTTACTTTGACTATAGGAAGTTGGACAAAGCTACTATGAACTCACCTTTTTCTGGGTCACATGTTAGATAGATTAGCATAACACACATACTTTTGCTTCTTAGATGGCTATTTAGGTGATCACCAAAATTTCTATAGCCCTAAAAGGCAAAGAGAAGATGAATTACTAGTCCCTATGAAACCTTTTATTTTAGAAGGATTTCATTTACACCGTATAATGCCTTACCCAAATTTTCAGCAATGTATGATGTCATTTTTTTTTAGATTTAATATAAACTAGGATTGAGATCTTCATGGATAACTTTTTTTTGGCACATCTTTTTACTCGTGCCTTTAAAATCAAGCCAAAGTTTTGCAATGATGTGAGAAGACTAACTTGATATTGAATTAAAAGAAATGTCAACTTATGGTGACTGGAGGTATAGCATTAGGACATAAGATTGCATAAAAAGGATGGATATTGATGAAGCCAAAATTTAGTTGATAGAGAAACTAACCCCACGTACTTATGTTAGAGGGATTAAGAGTTTTTAAGGCATGCTTCATTTTATCGTAATTATATTAAAGATTTTTGTAAGATTTCCACACCCTCTTGTTATTTTCTAGAGAAGGACATGCCCTTTATTTTTGATAAAAAAATGCCTTGGCACCTTTGAAATCTTGAGAAATAAATCAATCACTACACTAGAGATTGTTACACCAAATTAGTCTCTTTTATTTTAACTTATATGTGATATAACTAACAATATTGTAGGGATGGTAATAGGTTAGAGTAGGGGTAAGATTTTTTATGTTATATATTATGCTAGTAAGATTCTTAATGAGACCCAAGTGAATTACACCACCACTAAAATTAAATAATAATTATAATATATGCATTTAATAATATTAGGTTCTACTTAATTGGTACTAAAGTTAAGGTTTATATAGACCACTCTACTATCAAATATCTTACGATTAAAATGGATCCTAAATTCTATTTTAATTAGTTGAGTCCTTTTATTACAATAATTTAATAATGATATTGTAGATAGAAATAGTACTAAATATCAGGTAGTGGATCACTTTTCCAAGCTTGTGCAGGAGAACTCAAAGGATTCTCATATTGTAATTAATGAAAGCTTTATTGATAAGTGGCTCCTTCAACTTCTTATAAAAACATTACTTGGTATGGAGATATCATTAATTTCATTGCTAGTGGTATTATTCCATGTAATTTGTCAAAATTCAAAGGAAGAACTTCATTTTTGGTGTCATATTCTACTTTTTGGATGGACAATATAGTTTTAGAAAATGTAAGAATTTAATTATCAAAAGGAGAGTCCCTGTTAAGGAGGTATAAGGAATCAAAAAATTATGTCATGATTCTAAATTTGGAGGGCATTTCAAAGGTTTTAGAGCTACTTCTATGATCCTAAAATCACGATTTTACTAATTCATCCCATTTAAGGATGTAAATAATTATATTAAGGAAATAAATAAGTATCGGATGATAGATAATATTTCTATAAGAAATAAAATGCACATGAATTATATAATCAAAATTGAGAACTTAGATGTTTAGGAAATTGATTTTATGAGATCATTTGTGTGTTTTCTAAAAACATGTACATTCTGATAGCATTAGACTATGTCTCTAAAGTGATATAAGAAGTGGCTCTAGCTAAACATGACTCTCAAAGTATTCAAAAATAAAATATCTTTTTAGCAGATCTGTAACATTTTGGGTGATTTATTTTTGTTTTGAAAGAAGCCATCTGTATAATTAAAACATATATTCATCAATTGAACAATAAAGGATTAAATAGAAGAATTTTGCTTCTTATCAACCCCAGACTAATAGATTAATAGAGTTATCAAATAAAGAGATTAAGAGAATAATGGAGAGAACTATTAATCTTAGTAAGAGAGGTTGGTCTTTGAGGCTTAATGATGCACTATGGGCTTATTAAATAGCTTATAAGGAACTCTTAAAAATGTCTCTATATATCTTACTTTTAGAAAAGGTTGTCACTTGACTATTAAATTAGAACATAGTCTATTAGGCAGTTAAACCATTTAATTACAATTAAAAATATTGACAGATAAAGTATTACTACAGTTAAATAAATTAGAAGAGATTAGAATGGAAGGCTACAAAAACATTAAAATTTATAAGGAAGATGTAAGGAAGTAGCATGATTAAAAATTCATTAGAAAAGTCCTTAAAGTCTAGAAAGGATGTATTAAGCATGATTAAAATATCATTAGAAAAGTCCTTAAAGTCTAGAAAGGATGTATTATTGTACAATTAAAGATGAGATAGTTTCCAGGAAGGCTTAATTCCAAGTGATCTACTTCATTCACTGTAGTGAAAATTCATCCTTTTGGAGCTAACAATATTGAGGATAGAAAAAATTTCTAGATTTTCATGGTAAATAACAAGAGATTGAAATTATATTTAGAGAGTGATAGGAGTTTTCCTAGTGAAACCTTGAATTTGGGTCATCGTAATGAGTAGATCTAGCATTATTTGGTTAAGGACACTAAATTAAGCATTATTTGAGAGGCAACCCAAATGTTCTCTTATAATTTATTTTTGTAGTTGCTTTTATTTTTTCTTTAGCATACATTTGGTTGATAGTGTGATGTTTGTGTTTTTTCATGAGTGCTTGCTTTGAGTTGGATTGATTTGCATGAGCTTTAAGATTAGAAAAATGAGGTTATGTGATTTCTGGAGCTAGTACCCACATGTATTTAATGAGTGTTCTAGCATGTTATTTAAGTGCATCAACGCCCCTACACCACCTTGGGCATGGGTGAGCCAAGCTTCTGAACCACATGTACCATGCATCAATGAACCCACTGATGCGGCGGTCGATTTCTGTGATGTGCGTTGTAAATATCTTTCAATATTACAGTACACACAAGACAATACTAATAGTAAATATGCAGTTCAATCCTAATAGAAATAAATTGAGTATAAATAATTTTATCTTTTAAAATCTCTAAGCTGCCAAATCTTGTAATAACAATGAAAGTATACGTTTTGCTCAAGTAATAAAGGGCTTTAATGAAGTCCTAAGTATCGGTCCCATAGAGAGTTGGAAATTCTTATAGTTATAACGTCAAACACAATATTCAAACTATAAAACTTAAGCAAACAAAACAAATCTAAAGTAGATTTAATGTGCACTAAATTAAAGGCAGTTAAAAAAACTAAGTTAACTACTAATTGCTAAACTTCAAAAGTAAACTTATAAAGACTAAACAAAGTTTTGAAAGAAAGAGTTCAAATTCAAGAAAGCATCCTTCTCCTTTACATTGAGTTTTTATGTAGTGTGAAGAAATTAAAATCATTTAAAATACATATAAAATTGTATTGTGTCCAATAAGAGCAATCCTATTCTTTACCCTCTGGGATTGTATAAAGAACATTAACTAGTTCAGAGTTTGGTCCCTAAATCCGTGGTTAGGTTAAAAAGATATTGGATGCTACTCCAGAGCTCTCACGTTTCCTTTACCTGAGGGCTGAAAATCTTGCTTTAGTTTACAAGCAATTGGACCAAATTGGGGATTTTAATCTATCACCTTAAAATCTCCAATTGTCAACTTAAAATCTCCAACTATGCGCCCATCAAAGTTATTTCTCTATTTATTTGAACGCAACCCCATGGATTATATTCTCACCCATGAAATTGAATGAGACTCTTACCTTGTTGTAGAAAGCATAGCTCTTTCCAGTTGTGTGTTTCTCAATAAATTTTAACCTTTCAATTAGCCAAATTGAAAAGTAAATGAAGATCAGATTTTGACTAATCACAATTTATTGACATTTAAAACCTTACAAAACAAAACTAATTCTTGACAAAGTCATATCTCATTGTAGGGAGAATAATAAAGAAAACTATTGAAAATTTAAGAGAAGGATATGCCAAAACATAGATTTCATATATAAAAATAAGTTTACAAAATAAAGAAAGAAAAGAACACAACTTATCTCAAACTCCTTCCCAAGTTAATCCCTTGAAGTTCCATTTAAGCACTTTCTCTTTTTACAATCACACTCAATTCTCTCTTAGAAGTGTAATGAATAAAAAATCTCTCACCTTCCCTCTCCTCTTACAACCCTTGAAGAAAATCCTCTCTTCTCTATGACTTCTCTCACACTAAAACTTTTCTCTTTATCTCACGCCTCCCTTTCTTCTCTATCTCAAGCCCCACTTTCTTTATATAGACACTTCTTCTTTTTTATTAGGGCCAGCCTTCTTTCAAAAGAAATTAAAAATTCCATCCAATTTTTCCCCCAAAATCACATTTTTTAACATCAAGAGACAAGTCCCTACATCTAAGTGACACATCTCCTCATTAAAGAGCCTTTGCAAACTGTCTAGATGCATTGAACCACTCCATGGGACATTTAAATTGTTTGGAACCTTCATAAACTGCTAAAAAATAGTCATGAACTAATTTACTCTATCATAATTCATCTCTGGCGCTTCTGGCACCAGTTCTGTTGCGTCTGGCGCCAACCTAATGAAGTTTGCGCTATTCTCTGGATTCTAGCGCCTCGGGCAACAATTTAAACACTTCTGGTGTCACTTTTCTATTAAATGGTTCCTCTTGCACTAGCTCTCTAGAAAATGGCACCTATGGCACCAGTTCTAGTGCTTATGGCGCCAGGATCAAGAAAGTGTCCATTTTGAATTTAAATTTCATTCTTTTTGCTACTTTTTGCTCAAAATGCCTAAATTGATATACCTTCAACAAAAACATGAAAATACCCTTCTTTAAAGTGAAATATCACTAAAATAAGCATAAAATGTATAAATAAAATAGTACATTATTTTGGTGTATCAAAATCTCCCAAACTTAAATGTTAATTGTCCTCGAGTGACCCTTTTACTAGATAAAAATATGACTTATGACAGAGATTAACTTATAAACTTCTATAATTTGTTTTAATAAATATAATAGTATAATTTTAAAAAAACTTTTAATAAATTATGTTTAAACTACAAGTATAAGAACACCTAGTAATCGATTTGAAGAGTTCTAAATCTTCATGCATTTCAAGAAGAATGGTAATTTGTCATATCAAAGATACTTAAAATATCCATAGGAAAAAGATTTTCATGAAAACTTTATTAGTAAGGATGCTAATACTCAGATACAAGTTTAGAAAATGTAATAAAGTCTTTTTCCTCAAGTTTAATTAAGTGAATCCAATTTTTTATTAGTCATCTCCTCAAGCTTCTCCTCACATATTTTTCTTTTATTTTTCTTTATTTTTCTTTTCTTTAGGATCATTTTCAATCCTTTCTTTTCTTTTCTTATTTTTTTTTCATGTGAGGATTACTATATATGGATAACCTTTAATAATTTTGAACTTCACTATCCTCTTCTTAAAGTTAAAACTTTTTACCTTCCTTCACTTTATAAATTCATATTAGCTTTGAAGATTTTTATGAAGTCTCATTCTTTTCTTCTTAGATGAAACTCTAAGATTTTTAATACTTCAAAAATATAATTTCCTTTAATTTTAGTAGAAAAACATAGTCTTATCCTTTTAGTAAAAAACCACAATTTACTGTTACATATACCAGTTCAATAGGTCCACAATCTAAACACATAAATTGTTCCAACTTATACCATCAACAATAAAGCATAAAAACAAACAAAACATAATAACAAAAAAAATATAAAAACAAACAAAACACAAATAAATTTTACTCTTCATCATCCTTCTCTTCCTCTTCTTCCTCTTCTTCCTCATCTTTTTGCACATAATGCGTGAAGCTGGAGCATGTAGGAAACTTTATAGTATGATCACCCCTCAAAAATTTAATCATTGCCTCTTCATATGCATTGTCGTGCTAGACTCTATTATTTTCTTATATTCATCATTATAGGCATTTCTAGCTTCTATACAACGTATTCCGTTCTACATTGCTATGAGATCTAATTGTTAAATTATTAAATGTTCCATAATATTTTCAAGTGAAACAAAACTGGAAGTAGATGGTCCTACAACTGATGTGGTGGGTCTATCACTACTTCCACTCCTAGATTCAACAAATGATTCAAATTTATGTACAATGTGTTTTCTAATGGGTTTCAATAGTTGCAACATTTCTTCATTTCTACCATAAAGTGAAAATCAGGGCAGGATATCCTAGACCACTAGTTGTCCCACTGCTGGCAATGCTCTGAACATTATGCACAATAAGAGTACCTATATCAACTGCTTTCATTTGTTGAATGTAGAAATTCATCACTGCTCTTTCCATAGTTACTTTCTCAGCTGATTAGTTGGAAGTAACTTTGCAGAGATGAAGTAATGTCATGCCTTAGATTGAACATTTAACATGGAAGTGGAGAAATTGACTTTGTGATTATTTTTAACTTTCCATTCTCCTCTTCTATCAGTGAGATAGGCAATGACATCATCAAGTGACGAATCAGTCATCACAAATGCAACATACTCATAATGAAATGCATTTCTCAGTCCATAAAGTTCATTGATTCTTCTTCGAGTAAATTCAACTTTCTTACCTCAAACATAAATGTGGTCTTCCGTGGTCACTCAAAGATTAGCATAGAATTCTCAAATTACAGGAACTATGGCTACTATGGTGAAGTAGTAGAAAGTTTCCCACTTCTGAGCAATAATCAACCTTTCGATCTCTCCTCCCTGATTTGAAAATTCTCTCTCTTGAATCAACTTGCTTGTGTCCATTTGAGTATTATAATTATGTTGAGCCTTAAAATTAACAAATATCCTTACATCAAAATCTGTCATAGACTTTCCTCTCTTTACTCTTGAAGCCATAGGAATTTTTATATAAATTCAAAAAAAAATCCAAATAAATACTCAATATCATAAATAAATCTCCAAAAGTAGGAATATTTAATAAGAAGCTTTTCACAATGGGTTCTCTTTAAACTTCTTCAAAAAACTCTCAAATATTTGGATTTCCAAATTGTAAGGTAAATCCATGGTGTAAATCAAAAACTTCTAAGTTACAGTGAAGCTCTTACCAAGAGAAGATGAAATCCAAGACTTTTAGGCTTTAAAATCTCCTCAAATCCACCAAATGTCAAGCTAGGTTGAGTTTGGCTTTAGTTTAGAGGTAGGAGATAACCCAAGCAGTTAAAATAGAGGTTTACATGGTTATTTTGCGGTTTTAAGTGAATTTAGACATTTTTGGTAAACTGGCGCCTCAGGCACCAAAAGAAAAAAGGTTTCGAATTTCAATTTTCTTTGAAAATTTTCTATGTACCTGTCGGCACTATTTTTGGTGTGGGGTTTGCCCGTAAGAAGCTGTCGGTCATCGAAATTGAAATCTCGTTGCCCGCTTCAGAAGGACGTTAAAAAATTTAGTTTTGAAAAATATGGAGTCAAACTGACCCCATAATTTTCATAGTTTAGATGAA
>NEWO01002566.1:0-16655 GCA_003013225.1 Phalaenopsis aphrodite
TTTTCAAAATTGCATAATAATATCATTTTTTGCATCCACATTGATAGGCCTCACATCCTGCCTGGCTTGATCACTATCATCTTTGACTCGATTGATCGGCTGACATCGACCCGATTGACCAAATCTACCATTTTTGTTAGTTTGGCTGATCGATCACCACTAGTCTGATTGGTTCGTATGAACCTTCCGCCGACTCGATCGATCGGCTACCACCGACATCATCGACCTCTTTCGTCGATTCGCCCGACCAACCGCCACAAGCCTGATTTGTTCGAATGACCCTTTTCGTGGATCGGCCGCCCACATTAGTCTGATCAACCGCTTTCGTTGACTAGATCGATCGGCCGCCACCAGCCCAATTAACTCGATCGACCTTTTTGGTTGGTTCAATCAATCGACCTCCACTTGTCTGATTGTATCGATCAACTCCACTTGAATGTTGTATGATTGCATGACCATCTCATACTGCTTCCATGAACACATTCACGCCTGCACCCCTTAGTGCACCTGTAAGCTTATTCCCACATTTACTTATGGTGGGTATCTCTTTTCCACTTGGGCACAATTCTTTGTGTCAGTCATATCGACATTCTCATATGTTGTCGTGTGTCAAGCCCCCATGTGTTCGTAATTGCAGTTGTGCACTTTTACATGTTTGCTTGAATAACATATTACATGTTTGCATTTCATGTGTTTCTAATTTGCATTTGAGTCACTGTTCTTGCACATTGACTTCTGAGGCTCACGTGTCTTTCTAGAGTCACTACCTCTTCAGCACACTCAGCCTCAAATGACTGCCTCCTCGACACACTCACCCCTAAGTCACTGCCTCCTCAACACACTCAATCCCGAGTCACTGCCTCCATGACACACTCACTCTGGAATCACTACCTCCACGACACACTCACTCCTTAGCTTCATGAAATTAGTGATTTTGCAAAGATGCTGAAGCTGACATGCCCAGTTTAATGATTTAGTATTGCAACTTAGCAGAATGATCTTATTTGCCAAATATTTTTAACTCATGCAGATACTTCAAAAAATTAGTTGACATAGAATATAATGTACTTGATTTATGCAACATAAGTTCTTTAACACCATGCTTCAACTTATGCCTATACTATACTTATTGCAAAAGTTATTGTTCCTAGTGTAAGCTAATAAACTGTAGGAGATGGTACTCAAAAAAAATTCCTGATTGTTGGTCTATCATTTTTGTGCATCTTGACTACATGTTTCTAAGCGTATGGAATATTCATCAATTTCTCGAGAGTTGCGCTTTGCTACTTATATAATTTTATGCTTACTTTTTTAGAAATTATTAAGAGACTTGTGATCCACAAGTAGAATAATAATGAATGTTGGTCTTTTAGGAGTTGGATTATTTCATTTGCTTTAGTTCCCAAGTTGACTTCTCTTAGCTCATCTACTATTGATTTAATTTCTTCATTGAATTTTGGTGGTGAGTCTTCAGTCAAAGACTCTTCAGATTTATCATGTGCTTTTGTAATGTCTGGTTCTTCGGCGACAACAAGAAAAATTTTGTCTCATTCAGGGGTTTTATTGTACCAAATCCAACACTTTCTTTGATTTTTGATTTTATTGTTGATTGTTCCATAGTTGTTCAAAGAGGTGAGATTGGTCTGGTAACTATTTTGGTATCAAAGAACGTTGAACAAATTTATGAAGATAAGGAGAATGACATTCAACAGGAAGCTCCATTAATTTTAAGATAATTTCTCTTTCTAGTTTTACATTTGTTTCAGAACTAGAAAAAGAAGAACCTAGTTAGAACTTGATCGGTTTGGTACCATTACTATCTACTATTTTAATCACCAGATTCTTGATTTTATTTGAGGAAATAGGAGTTAGGGTCATCGCTTGTACATAGTGATTGATCCTTTCATACATGGACTAATATTCTTTCTTTTCTTTTCATCATCGAGTGATATTTTGAATTGTGGCTCCTTTTGAGTCATCGCCATCATTTTGTTTTTCTCTTTATCTTCTTTGGAATTGTAGTCCAAGCCGATATTGATCTTTAAGGATTTTCTTATTTTAACAGTTGAGTCTTCTCTCCCTTGTCCTCATCCCGAGCCTCAACTTCAGATGTGAGTTTTGTGGGAGTCTTTACTCTTCGATTGCATGACATGATGGTGTTCCTCAAATTTTTTTTCCTCTTCTTTGCCTTCTTCTTTCATTTTCCCATTTTTATCCTTTTCTTTTGCATTTATCATCATGTCCCTGGAGAAAACTATCTTCTTCATTGAGCCATATTATGCATCTTTTTCATGTATGCCAATCTCATGTACCGAGAACAGTCACCAAATCACTGGTCTTCATAAGCAATGTGATTGACCTTATGACTCATTCTCCTTATTGATTGAAGCCACATAACCTCATCTTATTTATCATTAGCCTATAGACATCAATGTCCAAATAAGCATGTTCTTAAATTCATAAAGTTGATTGAAGTGTCGGGGTCAATAAGCACCCTTGAGAGCGTAGCATTGTCAAGATTCACTGAGATGTATAATGGGTAGTTTTGTTTAGTTGTGCCCAACTATAAGTCGTCAATGGAGAATGTGACCTTGGTCAGACCTTCCAATGAATTATCCTCATCTGGAGAAGTTATAGGATGCACTGTCAAGCGAAGCTCAGATTCTACGTGAGCTTTCACTAATGCCTCCCTCATTTACTTGGAGAGGATCAAGACATCATAAATGCTCAATTTTGCTGGTAGTTTCCTTAAATGGGCTAGAATGTTGTAGTACACTGTTGTGAAAGTTATCAATATCAATTAAACTTTATTGTACCCGTGGAATTACTTCTTCTGGTATGACCACTTGCTTTCCTTTTTCTTTGGGAGTTGTTCTTGGAGGTAGAACTTTTCCGCTCCGCAAATTCACTTTAGTTATTTCTTCTTGTTCTTGTGCCGAACATAGAGTTTTTTCTGGGAGCATTTCATCCTGCTCTTTTTTCTATGAGTCTGATGATTCGAATTGTATGGAAATTGATGACAATGTCATCTTCAATGTCATTGTTTTTATTGTCATTATTATTGTCATTTTGATTTTTGTCGGACCCAATGAGATAGTGTACGATTTGAGAATTGTCCATGGGATCGAAATTGGATTGGGTTTTTCTAGAAGCATCATCATTAAAAATAGAAAAAATGTAACTGAAATCAAAAGTCTTTGCATTAATTGTCCCTGGAGAGACCAAGAAAAAGCCATACAAAGTCAATGAATCAAGAGGTTTCCCCCCTGAATCGGAGACCAAACTTGGAAAATTAGTAAGAATAGAAGGAATAGGAGGTACAATGGGAATAATAGTCAATATGCTGCAAACGTCTGTAATCCTCTCGACTTCACTTTATTTTATTTTCTTTCTTTTTTTGGTAGTGGTGGCTTCAAAGTCGACACTTAAGCTAGAGAGGATTGATCAAACCTTTTCAAGCTCCATGACACATCCCATCCATATTCATCCTTTGTAGGGGACGACAAGAACAAATTCACTGATCAAGCTCACATTGATCAAACCTTTTTCAGGCTCTTTCAAGTGCTCCTTCAGAATGACTATGTTCCCTGCCTTGAAGTTGCACTTCAAAGAGTCCTTGATGACAAGGAAATCTTTAATCTTGTGCCCCAACATCCTATGTTAAGCACAATAGTTGGGCTAATCTAGCATATCAACTTCCTCTGGCCTCTTTGCTTGGGGTAGCTTAAATTCTTGTATCTTTAGCAGGTTATGGAAGATCTTAGCCATGGCCTCTATCTTGAATGGACACTCTTTATTCATCTGTTTGACCATATATTTCTTTTTTGTCATATGTTGAGTCAATTATTGAAACTATAATTGGAAGGACTACTGTGGGTGTGGTGTATTGGCATTTTATTACTACCTTTTTGCTTTGGTTGCACTTGCATCAACTGCTTGCCTTTTTACACTGTTGAGACACTTGTTGATTTGTTCTGAAATGCCCTCGACAGCTTTGACTTTTCTATCTTTTTTCTCACACTCAACTGCTGTGCCTCTTCCTGGAGACTGTCAACATTGCTGAGCAACTTTCTGAATGTCTTTATGGTAAAACCTTTGAGCATGAATTCCACTAGTCCATGAGTGCTTTTAAGTAGGATCTTGATGCTATGATGTTCCTGGAGTTCCAACTCACACTTCATATTGAGATTTCTCCATCAAAGGATGCAGTCCATGAGAGTATCCCCTAGCTTCTATTTTTTAGTGACCAGGTCACTGACTGTAATGTGGTGTTGTGCATAGCATCTAGCTCGGTCATCATTTCTTCAACCTTTTTCTCCAGACAATTGATTTTATTATCTCACTATTGTATTATCCTTTGCAATTCTTCTATTAATTCTTCATTGCTTGATGGTGGCACTTCTCGTGTAGATGAGGTAGCTCATATGTTTATCTCCACAAAGTTATCTTCCATTTCCTCTAGGGAGACCCTTCTTCTATCTGTCAATAACTGTTTGACCTTGGCTCTTAATATTTTTGTTTTTTCCTCTATTGAATGGGTTTTCTTTTGGGGATTTCCAAATGAAATGGTACATTGTGTACCCACAAAATCATAGACTTCCTCTGATGGCTTACATCTCCATACATTCTTTCTGAGTATGGGACAAGATACCTTCGGAGGTGTGTCATTGGGCAGGTACTATTCCTGGCTCGTAACATCTGTAAGAGCAAGTTCATTTTGGTAGAGGTCTTCTTGGCCCTCAAAAGCAACTCATCATGTATTGGTGAAAAATCTGGACGGTGTTTCAGTTTATCTTTAGTGGAAGGGTGAAGGTTTTATTTTTTAGTGATGGCGATGGCTGTCAATTTGGGCCTCCGAGTTAAAGTTGGAGTTGCTCAAATCTATTAGTCCCCCAAGCGGAGTGCTTGGTGAGCATCCGGCATAAATTTTTCTTTTGATATCTACGATCTAATTGTTCTTTTTTAAGAATTTTTATTTTCATCTGTGGGGAGATTAGGCATCCCATCTTGTGCAAGGTCCGAGGGATTGAACACTTCTCTTTCTGCGTGTGATTCTAGAATACAGAGCATATCCTTGAGATGAATGGGGTCTTCTTCTTTTTGGGGGGGGAAGGAAAGAACAAGGAAGAACAACAACAAACAAAAAAAAAATTTCCCCACCAAGGTTAAACGAAAAAGGAAAAAAACCGCCCCCAACCAAAAAAAGAAAAGTTTGGGGGAACAACAATTTCAAACCCAATGAAGTTTTTTTGGTTGGTTTTGTCTTTTTTCTTCTTCAAGGCAGAGCGAATCCTATTTCTTCAATGAGTGCGAGTCACTGGCACAGACTTGGAACTGAACCAGATCTTGAACACGGAAGGCTATGAAACATTGTCCTCTTTTTCTATGAGAATGGTTCTAAAATACAGAACATATCCTTGAGATGAATAGTGTCTTCTTCTTTTTTGGAAAGTGATAGAAGGATCAGGGAGGACTAGCAGCAATTCGACAAATATTTTCCTCGCCATGCATGACAGACAATGGATAGAATCTGCTCCCACCTAATATAGGACAGTTTTGGGTTAGCCTTATTTTCAGGCTCATTGAGTTTTGTTTGGTTGGTTTTGTCTTTTTTCTTCTTCAAGGCAGAGACTTGGAACTGAACTAGATCTTGAACACGGAAGGCTATAGAACATACTCCTCTTTTTCTATAAGGATGGATTCTCCTTTACGGTCAACTTCCTTGGTCTCAACGACTGGACAAACTACAATAGACTTTAATGTCCTCTTAACAATGTTGGGTAATGTGGAGACTCCGTCCACCGCAATTTAATTAGCTTCCTAATTAAGAATCCTACATACCGCTCACCTACTTTCCCACCTACTACTCGCTTAACTCCCACCTACTGCTCTCATAGTTTCTATAAATAGCCTCTTATAACTTGTCATAAGAAAAGCCACAAGCCAAGCAAGACCGAGCCAAATCCTATAAGAGAGAAATAGAGGAAGAGAGACAGAGAGAGAGAGAGGAAGGGAGAGAATAAAATAATGATTTTCTTGTAAACATTGAGGCGCTCGACAGTGTAATTCCTCAAAGAAGTAAAATCCTCTGCAGCTCCATGGACATAGAAAAATTTGTTGAACCACATAAATTTGTGTGTTGCTCTGGTGTTTTTTCTGCGTCCATTTTTTTCTCGTTCCATTTTCCACTTTATTTTCATCGTTTTTCACAACAACTAGCATCAGAGCTTTGGTTCGGATCTAAAGAAGAATGAGGGGCGGAGATGAAGTGATGGCTTTGGGGATCGAGAAATTCAATGGTACAAATTTTGCTTATTGAAGGATGCAGATAGAGGACTACCTCTAGGAAAAGAAAATTCATATTCAATTACTAGGAAAATGACCAGAAAAGATGGACGAGACGGAATGGAATCTGTTGGATCGACAGGTTCTGAGGGTTATTGATCCTAACTTTTTAAATAGATAGAAGTAAAATGCGATGTATGCGATTAATTTCCTTAAAAGATATTCTTAATATACAATGGCTGCCAAAAAATTTGTCCAAAGCAAAGACTAGGTAAATTTTTCACTATGAAGCAAATAAGAATACAGTTATAATATTTCAATATGAGATACTACACAAATATACATATCATTATCAAGTAATATAGAACTTTTCTGATTAAATCCTGAATATCGAACCCATGGGAATGATTAGTTTTAGATGATAAAGTACTTAGCAATTTATATTCTTACTCAAACTTAAGATGCTAAATTAGGAATGAAATTTAGATTCTTTTTGTAATTTTTGTTTAATTTGAAAATAAAGTAAACAACTAATTAACTTAACTAAAATACTTGCAAAATGAAGCATACAAGTGAAATATCTCTTTCCTTATCATGAATTAGTGATAAATATAGAAATTTAGTTATGGAAGTATACTAAATGTGCTGTGCCAAATAGGAGCAATAATATTCTTTACCCTTACTAGAGATGCTATAAAAAATATTGGTTAATCTATAGTTTGAATAGTTTTGAAGACCGGCTAGGCAGGAAAGATACTAGGTCTCACTCTAGAGTTCCCTCTTCTCCCTCCACCTGGGTGCTAATATCTCATATCAAAACCTAAAACTATAAATCAAATTGGGGGCTTTAGTCTGTCACTCTAAAGTCCTCTAATTCGACACCCTTTAAATATATTTTCCTATTTATTTGCACTCAATCCCATGAACTACATTCTCATTCATGAAATCAATATGTGATTCCAACCATTTGTTGAGTGAGACAAAACCATCTCGGATCTTACATGCTCTCACAATAGGTATTAACATCTTAATTGGTCAAATCAAGAAGTAAATGAAGTGCAAGTTCTTAAATCATCACAATTTCTTCCAACATTGAAGTCTAATACTTCACACAACTTCCTTTAAACATTTAATCACTTATCATTTTAAATAAAAAGATAAAGAAAACTACTCAGAATTCATAGAGAAAATATAACCACACAAGAGTTTAAAAGTATAAATCATGCACACAAATAAAAAATCTAAATTAAAAGCCAAGTGTAGTTATAAAGATAAACACTTATCTCAATTTATCTTCACCAAATGTCTTGAAGTTCCTTTGAATTCTCTTCCTTCTCTCACAATTCAAACTAATACTTAAAATGAAATAAAATAAAATAAAGGTGGCTGGCAGCGACGGTAATGTGAACTTTTAGTGGGTGGTTGCTGACCTCTTCTCCCGGATTGTCTAAGTCTTTTCTTATAAAAATCCAAGGGGTACCTTGGTATCTCTTTAAAAAGGTGTCTCCATTCATTGAATCTTCTAGAAGCTCTCTCCTCATAAGCCAATTGAATAAATTTTGATGTCTATGGGTTATTTCCCACGTTTTTATCAAGTGTTGCTTCAAACAAATTTTTTAAAATTTTGCTCAAATTAATTTTTCTTCAAATAAATAACTTTGGCACTTAAGCGCGGGGTACCTGGCGTTTAAGCGTGGAGCCTCTGGCGCTTAGGCGCAGATCTGGGCGCTTAGGCACCCCAGTTCATTTTGCACATTACTTCATTTTTGCTCCAAATTTGATCCTTTTTCACCCTTTTAACATTTCCATCCAATTGATTGTACCTACAAAAAAACACAAAAATACATTTCATTAAAGTGCAATATCTCAAAAATAGTTATAAAAATACTATATATTTTAGGTGTATCAGTTATTTGATTATCCCTGTCGAGATCGGCTGCCCGCAACATCATCAAAGAGAGGACTACCTTAGATCTCATGGCGGCTTTATCAGGCCATCGACGAATAACAAGGTGCACTTGATGAAAATGTTATTCAACTTGAAGATGAAAGGTGTGTCAGTTTCTCTATATCTGAATGATTTCAATATTATAACAAATCAATTATCATCTATTGAAATTGATTTTGATGATGAGATACGTGCGCTGATTTTGTTGACTTCATTATCAAATAGTTGGGAAGTCATGAGGATGACAGTTAACAGTTCTGCAGATAAATCTAAGCTGAAATATGATGATATTCGTGATTTTATTTTCGCTGAAGAGGTGCGCAGAAAAGATTATGGCGAGACCTCGAGTTCAGGTTCCGCGCTGAATGTTGATTCCAAAGGGAGATCACATGACAGAAACTTAAACAATGGAAGATCAAAATCAAAGTTTGGTCAACATGCAACCTGCTGGAATTGTGGAAAGGCTAACCACATAAAAAGAAACTTCAAGAATCCAAAGAAGAAGGAGAGTGATGGCGCTAATGTTGTACCTGAAGAAATACATGATGCGCTATTGCTGGTAGTTCACAGTTATGTTGATGACTAGATACTGGATTCGGGGGTTTCCTTCCATACATCTTCCCGGTGAGAGTTAATGCAAAATTATGTTGCAGGTAACTTTGGGAAAGTATATTTGGCTGATGGAAAAGCTCTGGACGTGGTGGGGATGGAAGACGTTGATATTGTCCTCCATAATAAGAGAAAATGAACATTGCAAAAGATCAAACACGTTCCTGAATTGAAGAAAAACTTCATCTCTGTTTAGCAGCTCAATAAGGGTGGTCATTTGGTGGTGTTCTCAGATAGCATCTGGAGGGTTACCAAAGGAGCATTAGTACTGGATCGGGTTAAGAAAACTAAAATACTATATATGACTATAGGTTTACTCAGGCAATGACACATGAGTCAGATGTGCATTATGGGGAAGTAGAAGAAGGTCCATTTCCTGCAAAGTGGCAAAGCGCCAATGATAGGAAAACCAGATCTTGCACAAAAAAAGGGTGGAGAACCACAGAGCTATAAAAAAATCTTGCAATATGAGAATTCGAGTAAGTGAGAGCTGACCAAGAAGGAGGTGACAAATTCCCTACCAGGGAATTATACTTGAGAGCTGGCAGAACTTCTATAAGACAAGCAGACATTGCACAATAAGTGGGTGTGCCGAGTGAAGACTACGCTTGGTGGCAGTAAGAAGTACAAGACTGGACTTGTTGAAAAGAGCTTTCAGCAAGGCCAAGATATTGCTCATGCAGTGAGAGTTGTAAGATACAAAAATAACCCAGGAAAGAGCTTGGTGGTACAAGGCTACGTTGACAGTGATATGTCAACTGAGGGTGTTACTCGTGAGAAGCTAAAGTTGTGCTCTACTTTAGCTGGTCTTAAGACATGAAGACCAAGGCTTTGAGTTACAGAGGTGGAGGATATCATGTTTGAGGAAAAGGTCGGTACAACTAGGAGATGATGCAGCTAGCAGGTGACGCAGTCAGTGTGCCAGTCTCCAAGTGGGAGAATTATTGGGTAATGTGGAGACCCGACCCACCACAATTTAATTAGCTTCCTAATTAAGGATCCCATGGACGTAGGTAAATTTGTCGAACCACGTAAAACTGTGTCACTCTGGTGTTTTTTCAGTGTACAATTTTTTCTCATTCCATATTTCGCTTTATCATCATCGTTTTTCACAACAAACAGTAGCAACATTTTTTGACAAAGTCTTCTTGAGTGGACGGAATGCCTGGTTGTACTTCAGGTTGAATTCAATTAGTGATTCAGTAAACTTGAGGGTAGTTGTATTTGTAATAACATGAGGCACACCACCGAGAACTACTTCAATTTCATTGAATCCTAACAAAAAATTGATTAACGACCACTGGTAGCAGACAACAATTTCAATTGACAAGTCGAGTCCATGATAGAATGAAAAGAGTAGACTCGGTGAATCCATTGTCGTGGGTCTGCAGTTTCAAAGAGATCAAAATGTTAGGTTGAATTTTTTTCAAGGTGCCATTTTGTGCATTTTCCTCTTCATTTAAGAGTATTGTTTTATTTTCGTCGAGTTCTAGTTGGATTTTTGTTTTGTCATTTTTTTTCTTTTATCATATTTGCTTTGTTATTTTTGTTTTGTCATTTTTCAAGATTCTAGATCGAAAGATTCATTCACCATGAATGATTTCGGGATTGGGAAGAGGTTGGTCATGTTTTGCCCGCGAGTGAAATAGGCATAACATACCGACGGTGGTAGGGTAATTTAGTCTATGCAAGGCATATGTATATCATCGAGATACGAGGAGAAGTTTAACAATAAGAGATGGGGAGAAAAGAAGTCTCCAACAATGTTTTCACTCTGATCTGTCCCACTAACATCGCATCGAAAGTCATCTTTTTTTGTTGTTGATGTTGTGGAGTCTCCAATTTGTTATCCATCATACAACCCTTTCTCTTTGAAGAACTCTCTTTCTCTCTCTGATCATGTGGGTGATCTAAAGAGAGAAGAGATCAAATGCAATGATGGAGGCAAACGAAAGAAGCGGGTGGGGGAAGCTTTCGTGAAGTGGACTTTGCATTGTTAGCCCCAAAGTGTATTGGTTCAGAATACCTTGGAGGTATATTTGCAAAGAAGACCTAATGAAAGCAAACCCACAACCGGGGATTAATTTTATTGCACCTATTCTGGGTTCATTTCTTCCTATAAGGGAAAACACCTATAGTTAATTAAATCTTCAGCAATTTGATAATCGCTTAAGAAAACTCTCGATTAAGGCTGTGACACATCCTCAGAAGGTTTTACTATCGAGGTTTCCAAAGAAGGAGTTTCAAATTCCTATCCTAAGGGTAGTGGATGCTTAAGGATTTAGAAGAATCTTAACAAGATCCTTAATTATCCTATTGTTTTGTGTTATTTATAAAAAATTCAGATGAGGTTCATCCTTTTCTCTAAGCCTTGAATGTCCATCCATACAAAATAGAGTTAGCACGCCCTAATATCATGCAAAGCAAATATAGGGTGATGTCTACATTTTATCTTCAACAGACCTGCAAAACAAGTTAGCAAAAGATATGTTTTTGTTAAGTGCTTTAGCTGTTCATTTATTTTTTTACTTAGAAAACTTGGTTAAGATACCCATGGATTTCCATCATCTCAAGGTTTTTAGGTTCCTCGATCTACTTAGTTTTGAGAGGTAGTCCAACCTACTATGACCAGAAGATTACTGTCAGCGATCACGTGTTGCATCCTTCAATGACCCCCAAGTTAGGCTAACCTGAGTTAGGTAGGGTTGCCCCGATGATTTCAGTTGAATTGGGTTAACCTGAGTTAGGTCAGGTTGACCCTTTGAGGTTTGTTGAATTGGGTTAACCCGAGTTAGGTTGGATTGACCTAAAATTTCAGTTAATTTAGGTTAACCCAAGCTAGGTCAGGTTGACTCGGTGAGTTCAGTTGAATTGGGTTAACCCAAGTTAGGTCTGGTTGACTTGGTGAGTTGAGTTGAGTTGAGTCTAAGTTAAGTTAGACCCAAGAGAAGTTATGCTTAATTAAGTCCAAGCTAGTTTGGATATAGACTAAATCTTGGTTGGCCTAGGCCTAGAGAAAGTGCAAGTTGAACTAATTCTAAGTTAAGTTAGACCTAGAATAGTCGATGTTTAGGTCTAAGTTAAGTTAGACCCAGGGAAAGTTCATTTTTTAGGTCTAATGGGGGTTAGACCTAAAGGATGGTTCATGCAGGGGTTTTAGGTCCAATTTAGGATAGACATAAGGGATGGTTCATGCAAGGGTTTTAGGTCCAACTTGGGTTAGAGCTAAAGGTTATTGAGGCTAGTTCCAAGTTAAGTTAGACCTAAGGTTTAGGTTAGGTCTACTATGGGATAGACTTAAGGTTTAGGTTAGGTCTAATGTGGGTTTGACCTAGTGTTTAGATTTTAGGTCTAATGTTGGTTAGACCTAATTGATGTATGGGTCTAATTTAAGTTAGACCTAAGGTTTAGGTTAGGTCTAATGTAGGTGAGACCTAAGGTTTAAGTTCGTTTAGGTCTAATATGGGTGAGACATAAGATTTAGGCTAGGTGTAATGTTGGTCAAACCTATAATTGGTCGATGTATGGATTGGAATAAGTCTAGATTAGGTTAGACTTAAGATATCTTAGGTTGGACTTTGTCTAACTTAGGTTTGACCTAAGGTTTTTATTGGTCTAGGTTCAACCTGAATTGAACCTAAGTCCAAGTTTAAACAAATAAAGGATCACTCCTTAATCTTTAGGTTCTACCAAAGTTGAGCCTAATATGAATTTTAGTTGAAACTTACAAAGATTTAACCACATTAAACTTAGTTAAACCTTATCCTACTTAAGTTTAACCTAAATTAAACTTAATTAATTAACTAAGTCTTAATCTTATTAGATTTAGTTAAACCTTATCCTAATTAGGTTTAACCAAAGTTAGACCTAATTAAATTATTAAGTTTTACCCACATTAGATTTAGTCAAACCTTGAATCTAATTAGGTTTAATCTAAATTAAACGTAAATATTTTAATTAAGTCTTAGCGAAATTTGAGTTAGTTAAACTTAAACCTTTAAATCTAACATAACATTAGACTTAACCAGACACTTTTATGTTCAATCCACATTGAGCCTAAACTTTAAGTCTAAGATACATTAGACTTAATTAGACATTTTTGGTACAAATTACATTGCACCTAAATACTATGTCTATCCCACATTAGACTTAGTTCATGATGACCTAAAATCTTAGGTCAAACTTACCCTAGACCTAACATAAACTCTATTGGGTTTAGTCCAACCAAGACCCAATCTAAGTTCAATTTAGTTTGAACTTAGGAGTCTAATATGTTTTAAGTTCTGTTCAATTGAATTGTAGGGTTAATGAAGACCTAATTCGGGTTACCTCAGTCAATTGAATCCCTCAGATAACCAAACTCTAACTCTTGAAATCTTTAACTTCAGTCTAATCAAGGATGATTTAAGTCCAACCTAAACTTAAGGCATAATTCAAGTTAGACATTGCCCAAATTTGAACATGAATAACCTTAAGTTAATCTAATTAGTTTGATTCCAATCAAGCTAAATAAATGTGGGTCAATCCTAGTTAGCTTTAATTATACCAACAAAACTTGAAGATGATCTGAAGGACAACTAGCCTAATCACGGTTAAACTTTTATTAATGGAAACTTGTTTAAGATTAATTCAATTCAACATTGAATTACTCTAAAATAAACTTAAGCCAAGTCACTGAAGGTTAAACGTTACTAAGTGATTATAATGCATTGATAAATTATTGACGCAAAGTGTGACATAAATAATTTACATCGATACGCGATCGACGCAAAGATTCCCACAAACTAATAGCGTGGATAGTGTCCAATGCAAAACAAGTCACTAATTATTTTCAGATGTTAAAATTGATGCAAAATAGTTAGTTTTCTGTAGAGAACCTTAGACCTATAAATAAAAGAGGCCGACCAAAAGATGAGGAGATTCTTTTTTTGGATTTTGCGATCATCACTTCCTACATATTTAGATTTAAAAAACCTTTTTTTCATTTCCTTTTACAAGCACTTGATGTGAGATCTCAAAAATACCAGGACTCAACATTTTGTTTTAATTAATTTTTTTGATTTTATTTGGCGATGTAAGGATGAAGCTCTTAACTAAAAGATTATGGTAAGTTAATAAAGAGGGTCTTTATCTTAGTACATGTTTGATAAAGTTATATTATCTTGATATGAATAGTGATATTTTTTGTTTATATATAGTTGACCATATCATTTCCCTATATAATTAGAGTATCTTTCGCAATGTACTATTTGTTAAAAAGTCTTAATATTTTTAATCAGATTATCCAATTTTTAAATACCATGCAAGTTTAACTTGTATAAGGCCATATTGGTATATGTGAACAATTCAATATTTTAAGTATAATTTTGTCGTATATATTGTTTAAATCATTTTACATTATCTTATAATTTTGTCGTATATATTGAGGGTTTTGATTTAGAATAATTTATATATGCATTTCACTCAAATCTTAGGTTTTTACATGTCTAACACATAAAATTTGAAGTGATTTTACATTTATAGTTCCTAATTAGCTATGGATGTGATTTTCAGTTGTGTGGTATGTAAGTACCTGTGAATTGTGTGGTATGCATGTAAGTCACTTAACTATCGAGTTGTAGTGATTTTTTAGTTGGAGTGAATTTAAACTGCTCAATTTGAGATAGCTCATTTGGTTCTTGTAGATCGATATCAAGCCAACCTCAATGTGGATTGAAATTTGATCATATATAAATTGCAATTTGAGATAGCTCGTTTGGTGTTCATAAGCAGTTCTATAAGCTCATAATGCATCATCCAATCTCAAAGACCAATCCTTTTTATTAGGATTGATAACTCTTTCCAAAAACTTTTTGATTCTCTCTATTAGATACTTCTGCTAAATCATCCGTATGGGGATAATATGCTGTGACAATTCGATGTTTATTTCCATAATTTGCAACTAATGTCTCAAAGCTTCTATTCCTAAAGTGGCTTTCTCATCACTAATGAGCTCTCTAGGCATACCATATTTGCAAAATATATTCTTCTTTAAGAATTTAGATAAGCTTTGAGCTTCACAATTATGCAGGGCCACTACCTCTATCCACTTTGAGACATAGTCCATAGCTATCAGAATATATTGATTCCCTAACAAAGGCACAAATGATCCCATGAATTCTATACCCGAAATAACAAAAATATCAAACTCCAAAGTAAAATTCATGGGCATTCCATGAATTTTACTTGAAAATATTACCTACCCTCCGACATCTGTCACAAGTTTTGCTATATTCATTCACATCCCTAAACAGAGTTGACCAATAAAATCTGGATTGTAAAATCTTAGCAATAGTTATATAAACTCCAAAATTTCTCCCAAATTTGGAATTATGATATTTCCTAATAATTTTAAGGATTTCTTCTATGGGTTACATCTCTTAATCACTTGATCCTTACATTTCTTACAAAGGTTTGGGTCATTCCCAAGGTAATATCTGAGGTAACATTTGGCGTAATGGATGAATTTCTTTTGTTAATGACATGTCGGTCCATAGGACATAATATAACTATGTAATTTACTATGTCAAAATGCCACAAAATGTGTCATCCAATACTAATAAACTGTTGCTCAACAGGAAAATTCTTATTGATCTCCTCTTCATAAAAACATGAATTCCCCTGATCCAGTCTCGATGAGTGCTCCACTATCTGATTCTCAGTACCTTTCTTATCTACTATTTCAATATCAAACTCTTGTAGCAAGATGATCCATCTAATCAACCTTAGTTTGACATCCTTTTCAAAATCAGATATTGAATTGCAAAATGGTCAGTATGAATAGTACAATTGGTACTTTTCATGTAACTTCTAAAAAAAAAATTATTCTATTTTAATTGTATGGTTTGGATGTTTGAGAGACTTATTTGATTCATGTTGTTATAATATCTATCAAAGTATTTTACTTGATATCTTATAGTCGACTTTAATTTCAACCTTATATTACATCAATTTTTTTTCCTTGTAGATGTTAATAAGCTCACTTTTATACTTAGAATATGATTATTGGTGTTAATTTATCATAAGTATTTTGTTTTAAATTATAAAACACAAATTTCTTAGTTAAAATATGTATTTTTATATGCTACTTGATATGTATTCTGCATGCAGTTGTCATAAAGAAGGAACAATAAAGACATTATAGCAGAACATGGGTAATTGATTGTTATGGAACTCCACCAGACATTGTCCATCATAGCATTGTTGCTTTACATGGATCACATCGAGCTACACACCCTGATGCATTACCTTCTCGTTAGCATTCATCATATGAAATTTAACCAGTTTTTTAGCCAAATATTTAATGATAACCTGAATTCATAGGATACGATTTTAGAATCAGCTTCATATTTGGTTAAGAATAAAGAGTAGCCTATTACATGTCCTAAATTTCTAGAGGGGCTGCGACAATTGGGTTTATACTATGTGAAGAACCTTCATTACATCAACTTGGATAATCACTTGCTCACTGTGCGTGTGAAGTGATAATCATTTGATATAAATACATTCCACGTTCTTGTGGGTGAGATGACTATTGCTCTACATAATGTTGGGGTAATACATGGTTTGTTCATTTATGGACCTCCTCCGATCAAACAAAATGTGGTTGGAGTAGGTGCTACATGGTCTTTGTGGTCAGATTATTGTGACAAACTTCTCAGTTGTCATCCGATGGAAGATGGTTCTTATCACGATCCTACTAATGAGGAGCTCACATCAATATTTCAGATGGGTCAGGATAAATGACATACTTGTATGCCTCTTAGAGACCTGA
>NEWO01002569.1:11788-23316 GCA_003013225.1 Phalaenopsis aphrodite
TAATAGTCATGGATGGTAGTATTACATTTTTATTTTGCAATTAATTCTAGATTTCAAAATTAAAGATTGATTTTTAGATTTATTTAATATCTTAATTTTTATGTATGATTTCTCATTTTATTTTTCAACATAGAGAAGGGGAATAAAATTTATCATACATTCTCCTATATTCTAATCTCATCTCCTCATTCGACTTACATTAAGACAATTCTAACAATGAACATTTACACAGTTAAAACATAAATATAATGATATGCTTAACTAACACAGCAATATAAGCATTTCAAGTTTATCTGCAAATAAATAAATCTCAACTTAAGAGTAAGGAGAGATTATTACGTGGTTTAACACTGCATCGGCCTATATCCTTGCTTAAACACATAGTTGCTTAGGATTCCATGAGATCCCTCCTTATAGTGGAGAAACTATCTCCTCATACGAGTTGCCGATATATTTCGTCTTGATTAAACAAAAGTATCAACAAGCCTATATTTATAGACTTGGCGAACATAATACAAAATTGTAGATAAAATGCATTTCTCCAACACCTATAAATATAATGCACCAATCTGTCCAAATAAGTGAAAATAATCGTACAAAAATCTAAGAGAGCATGGGAGAGAGCACTCGTAAACTTAAAATGAGGTTTCTTGAAGAACCTATGAATCCTTCTCTAAAATGATTGGTGTTTTTGGCTGAAATTGCGTGTATTTGATTACTCAAATGGCGGTTTAGAGATAAATTAAGTTGGCTCTGACTATAATAATTCACGAGTCATTTAAAAATTACCTTTCCGTGCATACTATTGATAAGATGATTCAAATGGTTTATATAACTTTTCAAACCTAATTGCTAGATCTCACATAACGTAAAAAATTGTTCCCAATTCTCTTCTAATTCGGGCCATAAGAGTGGCATTTTGCATCTGTATTAAATGATATAAAAAAAACTATGAGCTTTTTTCAATAGAAAGTTAGATTGTCACTATGGAACTATAAAAAAATTAAATGAAAGTTGATGCTTTTAGAACCATTTAGAATACTTCTAAGTTTGACTAAAACATGAATTTAGATATTTCAACTTTTAACTAGTCATATTAAAAATGGCTTCAAAAATTTAAATATACTTCAAAAAGTTATGAAATTTGCAACTCAAAACTAATACTATAAATTAAACATACTACAAAATTTTTCGTTCAAAATAATATTTTATCATTGATTAGAAATGAAATCCAAATATTATATGATATATGGTCATAAAATTACAACACCTTAAAATCATTGACTATAGTTAGCTATAATAAACATGTTCCAAGAGATCCTTATTGAAAATATATTTAATTGTATTTAGATTAATTAAGCCTTAATTATATGCATCGTTGAGACTTTAGGTTAATCTAATTTGTCAGAATTTACAATTTAGTTTCCTAAACACACTCATTGAGCAACCAACCTCGAATTGAATTTTGCTTCATTGGGTCATGCTAAATTCTTCACTTGAAACTTGTGTTCTAGTTGCTATGCTTTCAATTTTGCTTGGTACACTGTCATCTTGGTCGTTGTTGCTCCTTACATTAATCAACCTTTTACCCTCTTAACAAACTATTTGATGACATAATGTAATTTTATTTTTGGTTATCAAATCACTAATGAGTTCATTAAAAATAATATCATACCACTTCGATTTTAGAGGTCAACAATCTTTTCTTATTTGATGATGGTAAACCCATGTTGGTATAATGAGATAAAAGATGATAAATAAAACTAGCTCCCCTCACTAGATGCTTTTAATAAATATTATTACTTCTAAGAGCATGCATCTAACAACATCTCATGTGATTTTCACCAGCAACACAATAGTTTTGTCTTTCACGTCATCGAAGTATTAACAATTTGAAAAATAAAAAATATTAACTTCTATATTTATATTAGTATTAGGTATTAAAGAGGTCACCGATATTTAGGTTGGTTGTGAAACAAATGAGAATGTTAATATGGGTAAGCGATGAAACTATGAAGGATAGATTAAAAAAATGTGTTTTTTGAGATAGTAGAGCAACACTTACTAAAGATAATTATATTGAAAATATGATTAGGTATATATGTATATATATATATATATATATAATATGTTAATTAAAGTAGTGTGAAAGGAATAGGAATAAAATGAGAGCCAAAACACTTTTTGGTAGGAAGGTGTGTAAAATGACTCTGAAAATAAAATTAACAAAAAAGGTAGCCATTGTTAGGAATGAATGGCGGATGATTCATAAAGCCATTTTCATATACTTGAAATATGACGATGATGATGATGAGCAATTTGTCTTTTCCTCTTTATCTTGTATCTCATGAAGTGGGCAAGGATGCATATGCAACAACAACAAGTCTTTGTCCCACTTAGTGGAGCTGGCTACGTGAATCTTTTTTTTCCAAGGTGTATTATTGAGTGTCATATTTCCATTAAATTCTAATAGATTAAGTTCTTTTTTTATACAATATGCCCAATTTTTTATGTCTACCTCGACCCTTCTCAGCATAAGTCAAATATAAAACATCTACTCTCTTAATAGGGTCATCAAATGACCAACATTTAACGTGACCCAACCATCTAAGGTGACTCTTTCTAATCTTATCTGCCACTAGAGCAACTCCAACCTTTTCAAAGATATATTCATTTTGCATTTTGTCTCTAAGTGTAAAACCACTCATCCACTCGAGCATTCTTATCTCAACAACCCTTAATTTTAAGTCTCTTTTGCAGACGAACATTCTGATACGATCTGATCTCAAAATGAGCTCTTTTTTCCAAAAAAATTAGTGCAAACAAATTTTTTTATTTCAAAAAATTAAATGCTTAATGAGAATACAAAGATAAACACCTACGATTCGAGTGGTAGGTGGTCTCTCCCTCTCCCAATTCCTACAACTCGAGAGGTAGGAAATCTCTCCCAAAACCAAAACCTCAGACTCACAATCCAATCTTCTGCATGAACCTAACCCTAGACATAACAAACATATTTATACCCAACAATAATAATAATAATAAATGACTAAATTGCTCTTAGGCGTACAAAAGCAAAATTGCCCTTAGGCTAGACACCCTCGTAATGCATTCTACGCCAAAAAGCATTTCAGTTCTCACCACCATCTTTTTAGTAGTACTTTTCTATCACACAATGAGCCTGATGCATTCCTCCACTTCAACCATCCAACTTAAATTCTATTAATAGCATCCCCATCTATATAACCATCACTTTGAATAATAGCCTTAAGATATCTAAAGCTTTCACTTCTTTTAATGACTTGATCACCCATTGTTACAACCCATGCCCTAGATCTATTATTACTAAAATTACTTTCCATGTACCCAGTTTTAGATCCACTCAAACGAAAGCATTTAGACTCTAATTTTGACTTCTATAATTTAAGTTTTTCTTGAACTGTCTCTCTAGTCTTATCCACAAAAAAAATATCATCAGCAAAAAGCATACATCAAAGTACATCATCTTGTAAATGTCCAGTAAGAATATTGATGACTAAAACAAAAATATATGGGCTTAAAGCCGATCTCTAATCTAATACAATTGAAGTAGAAATATATTTGGTCAATCCTCCTTGTGTTCGAACACAAGTAACAACTCTAGTTTACATATCTATAATAACTTGAATATCAACAATATCAACACCTTTCTTTTCTAGAACTCTCCGGAGCACTTCTATTGGAATTTTATCTTAAGTTTTTTTTTTAATCAGCAAAAATCATATGTAGATCTTCCTTACTTTCTCTATATTTTGCCATCAAACCTCTCAATAAATGTATAGCCTCCATAATAGACTTGCCTGGCAATGATGCATATGAGTAAACAAAAAATATAAAATTATTAAAAAATCATGCATGAACGCAGTGGATCAATTAACATTAAGATTTATTCTAAATTAAATAGCATATGATTTGCAAATGGGCATAAGTTCATTTAAAAATCTTTACAGTTGCACTAATATTATGAAAGTATTAATTTTAAATTATGTGGGAAGAAGTGATGGTAGGGGAATTGGGGTGTAGTTTCTTTTTCATGACTATGATTTTACAAGAGTTTCAATTATGGTTGGGTCTGCGTCATATTTGAAATTCAGTCATGAAATTTTAACATAACCAGATCTGTGTTGTTTCTATTGAAGGTATAATAAGTAATAGTCAGAACATGCATGTACTATTGGATTTATATTAATCTTGCAGATAATATAACTTATAAATCACTACTGATATAGCTGTTTAATCTTCTTCTCAGTACTCTAATCGATAAATCTTATATTTTCTTGTGGCGTTTGCAGCAAATCACTCAATTCCTAAATTTTACTTTTTACATATATATACTACCCAAATCTTTCATATGGCATAAAAAATACCAGTATTTTAACTTTAACATTTGAAATACACCTTTTCATGCATAGGTAAGATGTCATATATGAAAAGATTAAAGTTTATGTGTCAGATATGTAAATACATAGGAATTGAGTGGTATGCATGTAAATCTTCCTATTTTCTTTCATATACCTACAGAGTAGCTCCACCTTGACGCTTTTGCTACCAAAATTGCTGAGCAAGCATCAATTTATCCTTGAATTTTTTAATAAAGAACTGTTCAATTTTTTCAACATCACTTCGCATCTTAATGATCTGCTTTCCTATTCTTTTCTTTCACTTTATCAGAGCTTTCTTATCTTACAGATGGTGCTGTCATGCCTTCTTGGTTTGATATTCATGAGATTCCTATTGGCATTGTAAGTTTCTCCNAAAAATGTGTTTTTTGAGATAGTAGAGCAACACTTACTAAAGATAATTATATTGAAAATATTATATATATATAGAAAAGTTACGATGGTCACGATTCCGGCTCTGCTAGGGTTTGTGACTCGATGGCGACGCGGGTAATCGGGCGGCATGGCTTGATCTTCGTGGGCATGACCGTCGGCTGTGTTGGTGACGTGGGTAAACGGTATCGTTCCTATGCCAGCGTGACCGCATATGGTGTTCCGAACTTCCCTTCTGTCTTCTACGACTCACCCGCACTCGGCTCTGGTTTTCTTTCGTTCGACGTCCTGGCCGAAAAGGGGGTAAGTTGGCTCTCTTCCTCTCTGATGACGAGAACGGCGAACTCGCTTCTTCCTGCCATCTACATCTGGCAGGAAAATTCCTGCTGGGTATCCTAAAATGGAGTTCCTTCGAAAAAGCTTACCGGAGATTGGAAGATAGGACCTTCGGATGGAAGACACATTTTAATTCAGTTGTCCAATGAGGAGGATTATACACGTCTGTTTGCTAGGCGTATGGTGTGGTTTGAGGATTGTGTAATGAAAGTCTTGAAATTGTGCTAATTTTGATCCCAAAGTTGAGGCTCTGATTATCCCTGTTTGACTTCGGTTCCCAGGTTTGAAAGTTCATCTTTTCAACCATGGAATTCTGTTCTCCTTGGCTACTATGTTCAGGAGACCCCTTAAATTAGATGCTCCTACCTATAATCTCACGAGACTGGCTATGGCTAGAGTTTTAATCGAACGGGATGTTATCTTACCCCCACATGATGAGGTTTGGATTGGATCGACTCACAATGGATACTGGCAGCAAATTTTATTAGAACAACACTCCTCTTATTGTACTCACTGTCGAATGTTTGGCCACGATCTGGACCAATATTTCAAGCTATATCCTGAGTTGAGGAAAGGGAGAAATATGAAACAGTTACACGTTGAGCAGACGCCTTTGCTCTCTGTAGAAAATGTTGAGGTTACTCCGGCAGTTGCTATGGCTGCCGCCCCCCACCCAACTGTTATCCCTTCGGTCCAGACTGAGGGACAGCAGGTTGGGCGTGTCGTGCAGGTCATACCTGCCCCCCCTGCATACTATTTCAGATACTGAGAGGGCTCGACTATCATCAGTCTCTCTCCCTGATGCTTTGAATACTGATAATAATCAATATCCTCTTACCTCTAATGTTATTTTCCCGGTTGGGAGAATTGAGCAGGTGTTATCTGTTTCGAATCCTCCTATCATTTCTATTTCTTAGGGGGGGCATCCTTCTTCGGCCTCTCTTCGTAACTCTTTGAATACTAATAATAATTCTATATATTCTCATCATTCTGATGCCCTATCTGATACTCTTTTGGAGGATATTTCTAAAATATTAAGGGATGAATGACATGTTCAAAAGTATCGTAGGAGGAAGTATAGAGACCAAGAGGATGTGCGAAAACATAATAGTGGGAACACTTTGTTGTATATGAATCACTACTTTTCAGATGGAGAAAATGGACGGACCCGAACTAGATCTTCTAGGAAGGGTCATATGTTTACTCTTGTTTAATGTCCTAATTTGGAATATCAGGGGAGTTGTGGATCCTCACTCCTTTGGTAGACTCAAGTCAATGATAAGGATTCATAAGATCGGTATCTTTGCTATTTTGGAACCATTGGTCTCCTCTCCGGATGATCGCATTTTGGGTAAATTCAAAAACTTTTCTTTCTTTGCTAATTGCTCTAACAAGATTTGGTTGTTTTGGTGGAAGCATGTCACAGTAGATGTCCTTATTGATGATAGACAGTTTGTGCACACTTTCTTTTCTATGGATGTTTTCTCTGGATGTCTCACTTTTGTTTACGCCCGGTAGGGTTGTCAAAACGGCTCGTTGTTCCCGAATAGCTCGTGTTCGGCTCGATCGCTAAGTTAACGAGCCGAACACGAACAAATAAATATATTCGTTCGTGTTCGGCTCGTTTTGGCTCGAAATAAACGGCTTGTTGTTCGCGAATAGCTCCTGTTCGGCTCGTTGAGAAGCTCGTGTTCGGCTCGTTAAGTTAACGAGCCGAACACGAACCAATATTTGTTCGTTCGTGTTCGGCTGTGTGTGTGTGTGTGTGTGATGAGTAGTACTTTTAAAAAATTTAATTGACTACAATGCTACAATGATTTATAATCAATTAAAAGCATTAATTAAGAAAATAGAATAAAAATTGTTAAATTAGATTCAAATGATGTTTTACATTTTGCCCAAATCCTTAACATATTATGACTACATGATTAGGGTTGTCAAAACGACTCTTTGTTTGTGAACGGCTCGTGTTCGGCTCGCTAAGCAAACGAGCTGAACACGAACACATTTTTTGAGCTCGAAATATAAACGAGCCGAACACGAGCAGAGTCTGAGCTCGCTCGTGTTCGGCTCGTTTACACTCCTAACGCCGGGATTATTAATGCTGCTAGATATGATCTTTGGCACGCACTATCTGATATGGGTGCCTTAATCCGCCAGAATTGGATGGTTGGAGGGGATTTTCAATATGATGATGCATGATTCTCAAAAATTGAGTGGTCGGAGAATTGCCATCACTTTAACTGATAAATTCAATGAAGCTTTGGATCTGACAGAAGTTATAATAGCCGAAACATTTATGGTTGTTGCATCATAATCAATAAAAACAAAAAATTTAACGAACAAATTTGAAATGTAAACAAGGACACAAAATAATTAACGTGATTCGGTCAACATGACCTACATCCACGAGAAAGGAAGCCAACAACTTTATTAAAGCACCAAAGAGAAAGATACAAAACTTTGATTCATACATTACTCCCTCCCAGAACCACTTCCTGTGAGTACAGAGAACAATGCACCTTACACATCAAACCGAAGCATAAAAAAATCGGCAGCATAAAAAAACCGGCAGCATACACAACTACCCATACATATGCAACCCACAACAAACCGGCAGCTTGCATATGCAATCCACATAACCCACAACAAACCGGCTGCATACAAAACACTGGTAGCATATAGAAAACCAGCAGCATATTGACATTCCCACAAACAGCTAACCCGAAGCATAAAAAAAAAAAACAGAAAACTGCAACTTACAAATATACCAACAGAGAAGCTGAATGAGATCACTTGCCATGTCCAGGTCAAACAAAAAAGCTAAACTGCACCATACACAACCACATTTTTCCACCAATCCAGGGCCAACCCAAAAGATGTATAGATTAATGGAAGTAAAGATAGGAAATTTAAAGAGCTTCAACAGAATGCAAGTATGCATTCCAATAAGAGAATGCTACACATGGAATTTCAAGCAACAAATTTGCCATACCAATAAGCTTTAAAGACCTCTTTCAAATATACCAAAACATTAATCTTCCCTTTCCCTCCACCATCTTGGATGCAATTTGGTTTTAATTTTCAAGATTGGTGGCTACTAAACATTCATTCATGCTTAACACTCATTTAATTTTATAAAGGACGAAAAAATCAACTATAATAGCAATAGCAACTCTTTAATTTTGAACCCTCATTTTCATAATATAATTCTCAATAGCAACTGCATAAAACCAAACTTCTAGCCTTTAAGTGATCATAGTATAGCAACTATCAATGATGGTGGAAAGTTAGTCGAACAAAAAAGCAGGCTTCATGAAAAGATATTAAACATTTCTTCCAAGCTTAAGGCCTATACATATTCTAGAAATGAAATGCAACAAAAGTTCCTATTTGAGAAAGTAAGAGCATAAAATGCCACTTCTCTGAAGGTTATAGAGTTAACAAAGTAGATATTGCAAAGTACTGTGGCTATATGGTTGTCCTTGGTTGGGATACTTCAATTTTATGTGACTACTTACATAAGGATATAAAGTTGCAGCAATAAAAAAACTTTCATCTGCAACACTTTTATAACTAGAGTTGCACCATACTTCCATAGCGAACAAAGAAGCCAAAAGTATCAAATTATAATGCTTTATTCTATAGTGAAACATAAAAAAGGTGTATTTTCTCGTCATTTAGCATTGAAAACCGTATGGATAACAACATAACCAATCCACAAAAATTTTGTTAACTATTCCAATAGGTGCAACAATTTTTATATTTTTTTTAAATAGTTAAAACTAATGATGTAATTACACAAAAATTGTACTTCCAAATGCTCAATTCACCAATCCGTGTCCAGTTCTTCTATATGAGCCTTTAAGTGAACAGGGTAAGATTGAGCTAGAAAGTCAAACGACAATCTTGCATTAACAGGTGCTTGCAAATCTTCAACCACAGAACAATCTAATAAAGCTCTGTATACATGCATATATGGGTGCAAGATCTGCAACTTGGATGGACAATGCCAATTTGATCTCAAATCTAACGGTTCGTTTCGAAAAAGAGTAAAAGAGGAAATTTTTCGTGTTAAAAAATTTCTAGCTAAAGCCAAACTTCTAGCTAAGCACCGAAATCCACTACAAAAGAAGAGGAAAAAAACACAAAAAAATTTCAGAATATCTGTTGCCAACTTCTAGCTAAGCAGCCAGAGAAAAAATGCAAATCACTCATGCCATTGATGTCTTCGTGAAGCTATAGATCCAACACAGAAAAGAAGGAAAAAATAAAAATGGCAGAAACAGGAAATAGATGAGGAGAAAACATCAGAGCTGCAAAAACGCATAACCTTCCTTAGATCCGCAAATACAAGAAGAAAATGACTCGTCTTACCTGAGATTTGTCGTTCGAGGGACTATGAAAGAAGAGTGAGAGGGGGATTCGAGAGGGAAGTAGCGAGGAAGCAGCTAGGGTAGAGGCGAAAGACTTAAGGGGTAAAGGGTAAAAAGTGTCGGGCGAAAGGGGGGCCGCGGAGTTAATGCTGCGGCCCGCTTTTTGTCCGCTTCCCGAAAGTTATGTCGCGCATTTACAAACCAAACAGTAAACTTCTTCGAAAAGTTGCGGCAAATGACCGCGACGCACCTAAAAAGTCCTCTCAAACGAGCCCTAAAGCTAGGGGCTTTTCTCAGGATTTTTGCAAAATTATTCTCTCATGGCTCCATTGCAATAAATATAACATACTCATCAATGGTCAATCTCGGGGCTTCTTTAGTGCGGGGCGTGGGATAAAGCAGGGTGATCCCTTATCCCCTACTATTTTCATTTTAATATTTGATTATCTTTCTCGCCTTTTTAATAACATTTTCAGGAGAAACCTCATTTTGCAATACGCTCATAAATCCAATACGTTGGTAACAAATTTAGCGTATGCTGATGATATGATATTGTTCTCTAATGCTAGCAAAAAAGCGGTGAGGGATATTCACAGTTTAATGATGAATTTCCAATCTGCCTCTGGTCTCCTTTTTAATGCCAATAAATGCAACTTATACATGAGAAATACGGTCAATTGTTCTAATGCGTGCTAGATTGCCAATTTTACTGGATTTTCTATTTCTGTCATTCCACTTAAATATTTGGGGGTCTTCTTACTTAATAGAAAGAAGAGTCGAATTCAGTTTGATGAGGTGGTGAAAAATGTGCGGAAGAAAATCTTGGATTGAAAAAATAATTTTCTTTGTTTTGGGGGTAGAATTACGTTGCTCAGGAGTATCTTACATTCTCTTCTTTTATATACTCTTCAAGTTTTCCAACTCAAGAAAAACGCTCTTTTGAGCCTCGAAAGATGTTTCAGTAAGTTTTTATGGGTGGGGAATCATTCAGGTAGAAGATGGATGCCTTGAAAGAATATTTGCAAACCTCTCTATGCTGGTGGTTTGGGTTTCAAATCTCTACACCATATTGTTGATATTATTGTTTTTAAACAATGGTTTAATTTTCGGAAAGGTGATTCCTTGTGGGTCATTTCGTGCATGGGAAATATTGCCACTCCTCTCATCCGACATTGATCAATTGGCGGTTGGGAGATTCCAATATGTAGAAGAGAATGCTTCATAGTAGAGATTGGACAAAATATTTCATATACTGGGAGGTGGGGAGTGCAAACATTTTCTTTTGGCATGACTGTTGGTCTCATGTAATGCTTGATACGAGGGATATAAGGTTTTCAAGTTATATGGCTTCTAATACTTGGGTAGATGGTCATTGAAATTTTCCTCTTCTCCTTAATCTTCTGGGTTTCGAGGGAGCTACTTTCATTTCCACCATTCCTATTGAGTCTCATTTGCAAGATACTCCTACGTGTTTTGCTCCACTACCAAATCTCTATATTTCGCCTTACATAATTTTCAAAAGTACCCTTGGGGAGAGGGTGTATGGAGTTGGGCATTAACTCTCTGTCTTTTCTGGCTTGGCGGATTTTCCACTCTGTTATTCCATGCGATGATATCTTAAAAATGAAGGGTTTGAGACTTGCTTCATGCTGTTGTTTGTGTAACTCGGCGGATGAGACTGTTGAGCATATTTTCTTTTTTTGCCCCTTTTAACTTTTCATATGGAGGAAAGTTGGCATGTGGTTTGACACTATTGTGAATCCGGAGCGAAATCTTTTGCTTACCACTATGATTTGCAATCCAGATTGAAAACAAAAACATTTTTTGCAAGCCTACCCTTACATTATATGCTGGTTTATTTGAATGACTCGTAATGATATTATACATGAGGGTAAAACCATTCAGAATATGACAATATTTACTAATATTATTGCCTATATTAATAAGCTTTGGAGGACGGGTAATGCTTAACAAAGCTTCTTTTCGGGCATTAACTATTTTCTTT